>APFE030913994.1:208848-246188 GCA_000404065.3 Pinus taeda
ATACACATCAATTTGTCTAATCCAATTGTCCAACTTTTCAGCATTTAGCTCTCCATCATATATAGGCAAATCAAATTTAACATCTAGTTTAATCAAGGATGCTTTCTTATTATGCACAAGGCTATTAGGAGGTGTAGGAAAGCTTCCTTCTCTTCCTTTCCCTCTTGAGTGGTCATAGGAATGAGATTCATCTTCTTCTTTATCTAGTTTAGAGCCTGATGAATCTTCATCCCTATGCTTTCTAAAGTCCCTATACATTTCTTCTACCATAGACTTTATAGCTAGGAAACTTTCTAAGAATTGAGGGTCTGGCCCTGTAGAACCTTCTTCTGACATTGTCTTCCGAGAATAGACTCTCCCAATTTCAGGATTAGTTTCCACCAACTCTCCTTCTCCTAATTTGAGCTTTGATCTAGTGAGCATTCACAGCTAAACCAAGACAAGCTTTTCCAACCTTACAGCCTAGTGCTCTGATACCACTTGATCTGATAATCACCCTGAGTGACCTTAATTGAAGATTTGTTAAACAAAAGGTATTACAGACTCATGTGCTGGTGTGTGTTATGTGCTATTTAAGCAACGGATCGATCAGATTGCCAATACACAGACATTTAAATGGAAAGACAGCAGAGAAATACAGTAAGCAACACAAAGACATAAACAATTTTTAATAAGGAGTTCACCTTATTCTCCAGGGCTACGTCTCCGGTCCAGCTTCAGTGGTGGCCTTGTTTTATTATGTCTTACAGCAGAGAAATTACAATACAGGGGCTCAATGTGAGTTCTCTTGAAGCAGATTTTGTTAGGTAGGGTGGTTCTTGGATTCCCCAAGCCACTCAGAGTTCACAGACTCTTTTTCTTCCTACCAGCTCTGTGACCCTTGGTCTAGAGTGGAAAGAGCTAATGCTCAATCTGGACAGATTCCTCTATGGGAAGGCTTGAATCTTCAAGCTCTCTGGTGCTCGATGCTGCCTGTGGTCAGCTCGGCCCTTTGTCTCCTCTGCTTGGCTTTACTGTTCTTTGTGTTCAGTCCTCCTCTCAGGGTTCACTATTCACTGTCTCTCTTGGTTGCTTGGACTCCTCTCAAAATCCTCTCTTCTTTGACTATCTTTGTTCATGGCTTTAACCATTTGATCCCTATGCCTATTCGGCTCCTCTCCCGCCTACGTTGATTCTCCTTCTGCAGCTACGCTTGGAGTTCCCTGTTCGGCATCAGCATGAACGCTCGGGAAGTGACATGTGTCTCCATCTAACTGGTACCAGCTTGCTTCGTCGGTTCATTTCTTCAGTTATGTCGTGGATACGTTCTTTCTCCACCATGGTGGTCAAATGAATTCCAAATCCCTTTAAATCGCGGCTTAATTCCCTGTCGATTCTGCTTCTTTCTATTAGGCGCAATCTCAACTGTCCAATATGGGCTCCTCCAGATCCAACGTCATACGCATGTCGAGCGCGGTTGACTTGCTCGACCGATAGCGCGCGATCACGACGATTTTTATCTCACCTCCGCTACCACGCGTCGATCGCTGAGTGGGATCGATCCGCTCTCCTCCAAAACCTCTTACCGTTCAAGGGCACCCTGATCAAAACCATCGGTTTCCAGGGCACGGGTCCCGCCTTTGCACTTTTGCACTTTTTTTGTTTCTCCGCCTGCGGTTCTCTGGCTCCCAACATGACTAAGGGCTTAAGGCTCCCCCATTTCGGCCCTGTTTGCCCCGCGATGCGCAATTAGCACTAGCATCGAAAACCACCTCCTTTTCCTGAGCCGGGGCTCCCAGGGGCTACTTTGACCTCCTGCGTAGTCTCCATGGGCCTCGGTCGGCGCGCTTTGACGAGGTCCTCGTCGTTCCACGCCAGTTACCATGGCCACTGGTTCAGGGTGTTTTTGATGCTGTTTTGGATTCTTTAAGATTTGTTTCGTTCCGATACAGTCACGGTTCTTTGTTAGTCGTTTATGGATCCAATTCAGATCAATTCTCAAGTATAGCCGATTGGTATGATCAAAGGCCTTTGCTAGGTCAATCTTGAGAATAATTCCTTTTAACTTCTTAATCTTGATGGAGTGTAGAACCTCTTGTGTAATGCCAATAACATCATGTATTTGACGGTGATTAAGAAATGCAAACTATTCAGGTGATATATGAGCAGATAGGATAGGTTTGAGGCGATTGGCAATGATCTTGTAAATTCAATTGCAGAGTGAGATGGGTCGAAAGTCATTGAAAGTATCAGGGGAATTAGATTTAGGGATGAGAGCAATGAAGGTCGAGTTGAATGCATCATACATTCGACCACTGGTTCTATAGTCTTCAATAACTTGTAGCAGATCTTTCCCATGTAATTCAAAGAAAGCCAAGTAGAATTCGACCGACCATCCATCAGCATTAGGGCTATTGTCCTTCTTAAACCATTTTAATGTGCCCTCCAACTCCCCCATAAATACCAACTTATTGAGATCCTCAACAACATGCTGATAAAAAAAACTTGGAAAGAGACTAGCCACCCTGATAATCTCAACAAGTGTTGCTTCCTGTGGGGCCTTGTAAAGCTGACTGGAGTGAGAAGTGTTGAGCGATGCAAGTTGATTAAAGGAGTGGACTCTTTGACCTTCTTCATTGGTCATCTGCGAGATCGTATTGATTGCTCGATGCCCATTTTCAAATTGATGACAAAACTTTGTATTATCATCCCCCTCTTGTAGCTAGATAGCACGACTCCTGAGTCGCCATGTTTCTTCTCTGTCTTTTAGAATCCTATTCCTTTCGGCCTCAGGTCCAATGAGATGGGTTTTGGCATCAGTAGATGTGTATCCCCGCCCATTAGCATCTTCTAGATTGGCAAGCTCAATCTCAATATTGTGTAGTTTAAGGTCATCCTTCTTTCTCTTGTTATTGGCCAAATCAATGGTTAATCGCTTAAGTCTAAGGTTGTTGGAGAAACCTTCAGAGATAGTTTGATCAGAGTTAGGGGGTGAGCCTTCCAAAAATCTAAGACTAATTAGATGCAGTCTAAGTCCTTTAACCATGTGGCGTTAAATTTAAAGGGAGATTTTGGTTTGCGAACATGACCAACAATCTCAAGATATATGGGAGAGTGTTCAAATAGTTCCCCAGATCCAACCCATTGTTTGTAGACATAGAGGGCCCCAATAAGTAGTTCTTTGATTAGAAAATGGTACAGCCTTCGAGCCAACATGGCCACTCTAATCATTCCGTTCCTCCAAGTAGGTTGTAGTCGATCCATAGGGATATCAATAAGTTGATGGTTATCTAGTAGGGCTTCCATGGTGTTAGGTAAAGGGTCAATCTGAGCATTGTGACCCCAGGATTCTGCATGTCCAATAGAAAAGTTGAGGTCTCCTCCAAATATGATATTGTCAGCTTGTAAAAGGGACAAATTGAGAAATTGGTCCCATAATGCAGCCTGGTTGTGACAGGGGCCATAGATGTTAATCAATCTAAGCTCCTTCCCTAATTCAAATGAGAATATATCAGCACCAATAAAGTCGACCCCTCCCTAGATGTTTAAAATACTTACAACTCTAGGATTAAAGTCAAGGGAAATACCCCTGGATTGCACTCAAACATCTAGGGCATGAAATTGCCACCTAGGTACAAGGGATTCTAGCACAGGGATAACCAAGTCAACAAGGCAAAGGGTTTCTCGCAAAAGTAGGACATCCACCCATTTAGTTTCCAAGAGTCTCTTAAAGGCTAGCTTTTTGGCAGGGCTAGCCATCCCACAACAATTAAGGGATAACCACTTCATGGGGGAGACAATGATAGGGTGCTCTGTGTTCTAAGAACATAGTGAATAGAGAGTTGTCGAACCTCTACCGCATCAATACCATCTTTATGGATGGCCTTGGAGATGGTGGAATGTCTTCCATGAGAAGGTTTGGAGGGCTTGGGAGGAGGAATGATACCAATTCCACATACCTCCATGGAAGAGGATTTGTCCAAAGAGCGAAGATTGTAGGAGTGGGATGGGCGTGAAATATCTCATGCCTTTGTCAAAGGGACAGATAGGGGAGGATCTGAGAAGGATGGAGGCATATTGGAAAAAATAGGACGTATCGGGGGCATGACAGAGGAGGCGATGCAAATGTAAATGGCGAGATGCACTGAGATAAAGAGGATGACCAAAATGATTCAGAAAGAGAAAGAGATCAAACAAAAGAACAGGAGGGAGTATTACCCGTTGAGAGCGCTGCAGTGGCCGCCACATGGGATCTAGTAAGTGGAGGCGAGGGAGGGATAATAGGGACAATCACTTGCTTCTTCTCCTAAGCCTTTATTTTAGACTGATTACCAAGTGCTTTAGGCATTTGCTGATCCTGTGAATCTGACTTGTCTGCCAATCCAATATTCTCAGGTGCAATTTCTAGAGGGGGACAGATAGAACCGGGGGCATTCCTTGTATAAATGACCAACCTTATGGCAATGTCTGAATCTGAAGGGAACCCCTTCATAGTCAAGAATCTCTATCCAAGTGAAATGCTTCCAATGTAAAGTAATTTGTTCCTCCAAACCCTCCTGAGTATCTAAATGAACCAAGATGCGGGCCAATGACATATTTCTCGAGACAATGTAGGATTTGTCATAATCCAGATAGGTTTCGAAAGCATTGCTAAGCAAGATAGGTGCAAGTTCGATATGCCAATATTTCGAAAGCACCCACGAAGTATAGTCTGGTCGCTAGAACCAAAGGGCGAAACACCCACGCGAGAGAGTGGTATTTGATGGTAGTTCAGAGAGTATCTGTCCCCAAATTTCAATAATCTATTGACATAAACTCGCAGTGGAATGTGTGCGCCCACGAACTCACCCGATTAGGACCCGATCTGTTGTATCAATAACATCCCCCATTTGAATCCCTTCTCCAAAACTGAGGGAGATGTCCTGGCTTTAACAAGATCAGATTTCTTCACCGGTTTGGAGGGCTTATTTGCTTGAGGAACGAAGGAAGATTCGAGAGGGGGATCCAGGGAATCATCAACCCTAGGTTTAGAGCCGTAATTAGTCAAGTCAATAGGGGGACCGTCAAAACAGCCATATGAGAGGGGAGCAGAGGCAAATTGAGTAAGGGGATCCAACTGTGAAGGTGGAAGCCTAGTGGGGTAAGCTAGGAAAGGGACCTGGATCCGATAGCAAAATATGAGGGAAATCAACAGATGGGAGGTTAGGTGAATAGGCCGACAGGTAAGAGGGAGAGGTAGAGTTAAAGCAAGTAGCTAGGAAGTGTAGGGATGTTGGAGAAGGGGGAGGGTAATCAGAAATTGGCCAAGGAATCGAATATGCATGCGAGGAGAAAGCTGGTTGCGAGGAGCCAGGGCATGATGGAAAAACCGACGAAACGACCCTAGGGTAATTGACATGGGAGACCAATAGAGTAGACAACGATGCATCCGGTAGGGGAGAGGGTGTAGTTTTCCATATGGGCACAGATACATACGGGTTGTCCGTATAGTCAACCAGATCCTCCTCCATATCCGCTGAATTACTGACAAACCATGATGAGCAAGTGGAAGATACCAACCCCAACGCTAGATGCCAGAAAAGGTGTCAAAAAAGAGGTAAACAGAGAAATCCCTGAGTCTCTCGCTTGGTGAGGAGTGCACGAGGGCAATGCCCCCAAACGACAACTGCAGTCTTGAGAACCCTAACCGAACTCAGAGTCACTACAAAGCAAATGCAGCCATGCCATCGCTCCATAGGGTGAGAAATATTTTTCCCATGAATTACTTATTATTATGCTATTATTCTTCTTCTTTTTTCTTGAAAAAAATATAAATAAATAAAAAATACGTAACTTCATTTCAAATTTTTTAAAAGGAACAGAATTACATTTTTCATATGCTAATGAATTCAAAATGTGCAACCTTATGGTTCAAGAGCAAGGAAAAGACTAAAAATAAAAAATACAAAGGAGAAGATTAAGTGATATAAAAATCACTATCTTATCTTTCTTTCCTTTCTTTCTTTGGACCTTCTGTCATCCCCTGTAGGATGGTCAACATGAACCATTGCCAAACCATTCTTGGTAACCTCGGTGGATGTTCTTTGTCAAAATATGAGCTTTATGAAACATGACTCTCTTTGTGTCTGTCATCCCATCTTCTTTTCTGACCACCACTTCATGATGTTCCTCTACATGGATCAATTATATTTTGAGTTGTTTTGCATATGAGGTGCATGATGATATGAAGATCTTAGGTATTCCTATATTCTTGTTCTAAAATATCTTCCTTAATTTCATCTTCTTCTTCCTCCAAAAAAATAGGATTGAAAGGTTGCTATCCTTTTTTTTGTTAGTGGCCTACCCCTTTTTCTTTTTTGGTGGACTTTTCACCAGGGGGCATGAGTCCTAAAGATGTCATTTTTGAAAACAAGTGTGACATCTAAATTTTGTGTTTTCATAGTTCAAAATTTGAATTCATTGGAAGGATTTATGTTTTAGCAAGATGTGGTTAAGTATAAGGCTTGCTTAGGTCTATTTTTACACATATACGAGCACATGTGAATAAACCTTTCTTTGTTCTTTCAACATCCATCTTTTTAAAGGAACCCAAATTATTCCCAACACCCTCTAGAACCTTATGATGCCAAAAGGGAAGAGGGAGGTTTGGCAACCTTACCCAAACTAGAATCTTTGTTACCACCATTGATGTATAATCGAACTTTAGAAACCAAGGGGTGATGAAGAGCCCTACTCTTCCCTAGAACCAAGGCCCTTCCTTGAAACTTTCTCTAGATCTTCTTGGGAACCAGTCTGAACAATGAAAAAACCTTTTGAACAAAGGTAAATATCACAATTTTTGGACCATGTCGTAAAAACCCATTGATGTAAAGCTTCATACTTTGGTAAAAAATTGTTAAATCTGCAAATAGCAACCTTTGGTTGAAGAATAAAAAAGAGTTGATTTACCTCTTTTAGATCTATTTCCAGAGTTGGCACTTGTTCTGATTATTCAACAATATAAGGTCCTGGACTCAACTATGGTTGTTTTATTGTAATAGGCCCTTTCCCAAGAGTTGCAACCTTGTAAGAAATTGAAGAAGCTAGGTTCTTAGAGCTTAAAGCACCTCCATGTAACCTCAAAAGCAATAATGGAGTTCCTAGTTATGTCATAATCATGCATCTGAGGAAAAACCTGCAGCTTATTCCCTTTACATAGAACCCATTGCATGGCTACTAGGATACCTAGCCGTTTTTCTAAGATCTACATTAGATCTGTCACATACTCCTCTTACAAGACCCAGAAAGGGATCAAGGTCTTGTTTAGAGCCTTTACAAAAATATGGAAAACTTTCACCTTGTTCTCATCAACCTCGACTAGATTTGGTTCCTATGTCTTTCCCACCAACCCTAACGAAGGAGAATAAGAAGTTTTTTCAATTAGATCTACTCTGATCTGAGGGTAACGGAGGGACAACAAAGTTGTTATTCCAAAGACCATAACAAGTATTGTTCAACAACCTCTGTTATTAATTTTTGTTAAACATTATAATAATTATTTTACATTTTGTTGTTATTTGTATTAAATAGAATTTAAAAATAATAATAATAATACTAATAATAAATAAATAATAAAATAAAATTTTATTGAAAAAAATAAATATATGCATTAAGACATGCATAAAATTACTTTAAAAAGAAACAAAATCAACCCACTTATTGAGTTAGAGAAGTTCAAGGGGTGGCAGGAGGGGGAGGGATTTTAATCAATCCCAGGGGAATCAATGAAATTAAGTATGTTTGGGGCTTAGGAAAGAGGACCAACAATCAAGTAGAAACGTATAGTCTCTTTATCGCTAAAGAAAAAGGAATCATAGATATAATCATCCTCGGTGATTCTTGCATTACTATCTTATATTTCTCAAAAGAAGGATCACCAATGGAAAATTCTTTATCTCAAATCCTCCATAGAATTGGAGGCATGATAAAGTCCTTTCATTCCAAAGTAGCATTTCACATTATGAGCTCCAATAATGAGAAAGTTGATTTAAAATGTTGGACACCTAATCCTCAATGGGTTAGTGTGGAAGCCGAATAGACAAAGTAGTCCAAGAGACCTTGGGATGTGGAACCCAATGGTCACATAATATACTATAAACGTATATCTCTTGTTAATAAAAATTGTACTCTCATGATTTATCATTCATATTTCTCTTGCTTCCCATGTGTGTTTAAGATGGTATTAGAGCAGGCGATTGCTGGTCCGACTCCAATTTGAGCCACTTGTTTTGTGGTCTCTATATATATGTCAGTTCTACCTTTCTCCTAATCAGAATTGAGCAGAATTTCCACCTTATAAAGCGTTTTACTGTGTGCAAACCTGCCAGTTCTGTGCATGTCAGTCCTACACCTTTGCCCATAATCCATAAATAGTAAAAATTGGCGTCCCGGGTCTGTAAATTCAAGCGTTTTCTATCATCCTGCATCACCAAGTCTGTCATATGCACAATTCAAATGCTAAGGCTCTATTGATACGCTGATGGTCTCTCTGCCTCTCTTCACATGCTGAAATGCTCTTTATTGTCATGTTTGAAACTTAACCCATCTGCCTTCTCCCGAGCCTGTGCGTTACATTTAACTCAGAGCTAATCCTGTCAGCTATTTTCTAGTTGTGATTTCTCTGATTCACCCTCTAGAAATCGGTAGAAAAAGTGGCCGAATCTTTCTCCAATCTGCTTAATGATATCCATCCGCTTCTCTTCTTGAAATTTGCCAAAATCCCGCACTCGGACATTGATTCGTTGTGTGTTACTTTGTATTGAATTTTGTGAAATTAGACGTTTCTCTACTAGTCTCACCTATAAGAGTTGGCGTTACTCTGCTTAACATTCTCTCAACCAATTCTGCATTTCTTTCTGTTCTGCAAACCTGTGTTTTGGCTAACACCATAATCATCATATTTATTAATGCACCTACTAGATGGTATCGAATCACCTGTAAACAGATCCACGTTGTGGCAGTTTTTTAAGAGGTCGCTTGTACAGGTCCATGTTGTGGCAGTTATGCATTGAAGACATCAGATGCTTACCTGAATTCTTGCATTGAGGGGAATTCCACCAATGTCATTGCATTAGCTACTGTATTCTGCATTGAACGTTACTTCTTTTGATGTCTACTGTCCTCTCGCTTATCGCTGTAGACTTTTGGCGTTACATTCAATCATAGTCTAATCACTGCGCTTCTCTTAAAATTCTGTGTACCAATCAAATTTCTCTATACCTTTCTGGCTCACCCACCATCCTAAAACCATCAAACGTTACATTCCAACGTTGAATACGTTACATTCCTCCAATTCTGATTACGTTGAATCATTGTTTGATTGCGGTAGCTAAAGATGGTATGTGCAACGGAAGCTTCATGAACCTGATGTGAAACAAACAGACAGAGCTCGAGTTACCTGTGCATAGTTATAACTCAATGGATCTAAGGCAGAGAGCATGAAGAAGTCAGAGTGCCCTTGCTTTTGATAGACATGTAACGGAGCAATGGTTCTCTTATCTGCATGGATAATAGAGCTATAGGATGTGATTGCACATAATTTGAAGTGGTTGTGTGCATAGAGCAATGCAATATACCTATAGCAGAGTGTCAATTGGTATACACATTGTGCATGAATGGTTTAGTGCATACTTGTAGCAGAGCAATGACAGAGCATATGGAGAGAGATAATTGACCTGTGTATGGATCAAAGGAGGACATAGACATAACTATATTTATGCACTAACAAGTGTCCTACACGAGGTGCTATTGATTGTATTGTCTCACAAGAATAGAAGCATCTGCGTTGAAGCGCGCAGAAGTGGAGAGAGCGCATGACACACAGAATGTTATATACGGCGAAGTTTTTATGACAGTGGCAGTTGCGTATATACCTCTGTTGATTCAGAAACTCCTTCTGCCAATTTTCGAGGGTGTCAAATGACTTGAGCACATTTACATCATACACAAGTACACAACAGTCCGCACCTCTGTAGAAAGCAAGACCCAGGCTCTGGAATCTCTCCTACCTAGCAGTGTCCCATATCTACAACGTTACAAGTTTGTCATCAACCTGAAGTTCCTTTGACATAAAGTCCGCACCAATAGTCGCTTTGCACTGGCTACTAAATATGTTATGTACATACTGAGTCACCAAAGAAGTTTTTTCGAACATCGAGAACAATAACCTTGAATAGGGCACGCTTTTGAAACAACATTTTCTATTTTCAAAGAATTGGGTCGGCGTAGAGGGATAAATTTGAGCAATAGGGACCTCCACATTTGCAGTGGCATCTGGGTAGGCTATTTATTTATTTGAGCTGTAAGTTAACGCTATCTATGACATTCGTAAGCTGTCTATGGTATGGTATTTTTACTACGTTGTCTCTGTCTCATGAATTGCATCTTCCATATTTCCTCCATCGAGAATCAACCTCTGAACATGCAAAGTGGTTAGTGGTGTGTCTTCCCTCGGTGGTGTATTGGTAAAGTGTTGCGCTAATTCGAGCCCACGGTGGTAGCTGAGAGACGTTGTTGGGGTACTGTATATACCTCTGTTGAATGCACTATAAATTTTTGTATTTACACTATCCATTTAGAATGTTGTCACTTTAACGCGGAAAATCAGATGTGCCCCCCCCGATTTATGGTGTGACCTGAATTATCATTTCCAGACTATGTTGGCATACCTCATTTTGTGACTGCTTTTCGTCACTGACCCATTGGAATGGTCAAATGTTGCTACTTCTATTTTCTTCAAAAGTGAAGGCGTTGGGGTTGAAATAAATTTAGTTATGCATGTTTAATCATCAAAACAACAAAGCCAATGTTGATCATGAAAATGTTGAAGAAAGTCCATGTATTCATCCCAAGAAGCACTGAATGAGAGATCTCATAAGAGATGCATGTACATTGTAAACACATTTTTGTAGACAAAAGATTGAGCCTTCATGCTATAAAGAATTCTGCTTTTCCTCATTGATGGGGTCTGCCTTGAATACTGCTTGATATCATCTGTTTTGCGAAAAAAAAGACATTTATTGCGAAGCAACACTGTGCATTTGGTTTCTTAACACTTTGCCCATTTGTTTGGTCGAATAATGGCGAAAATTCATAGCTTATTAGAGTTACTGAAAACTCTAATCAAGTCCACTGCTGACAGCATAGTCAAAATTAACAAAGCCTCTCTTTCAGACATTCAAACATGTCTACAATATGCACAAGAAAAGATAGAGTTTTTGCAGCTTGAATCACAACTGCAGCAGGAAGAATTAAAACAAAGGAGTCATCATTTTGAACCTGTTTCTGTTCAGAACAATGAAACAAACTCCCATAAAAAGCGAGACAATATTGTTGAAGTTCATTCAGATCCAGTGCCCAATAAAGCAGTAGTTGTACATGCAAATGCAGAAACTCAATCTGCACTTCCCAAGCCCATCATCAGACCTTGGGAATAGCTTGTCCACAATAAGCATAGAATTGGTCTTGGATATGACAAGGACTTGTCCTTTCATATTCCTGACTACTCAAAGCCCATTCAGTTTCAGAGTGCTGGATTCATTCATGACAGTTCACCTCCAGCTGTTCCAGATTTTGCCCCTCTTCCACAACAACAACAACAACAACAGTTTTTAAAATGCCAACACTGTGACCGAGTTGGCCATTTGAAATATCATTGTTTTGATCTTCATCCATGTAAGCACTGTCATAAAACAACCCATTCTTCAAACAGATGCATCAAAAAGAAACGTCTTGCAAGAACAAAGATTCATCTAGGATGGATCGCTTCTTGGCAATGGGCATCAATAGCCAAGAAGATATTCCAATCACATGTGAGAACTTGTTCCAGAGTATTGAACAGTCTTGCAGTTGAGTTTTCTCCATCATCTCACCTTGTATTTGACAGGGGGGGAAATGATGGTCATCTACAAGCTTCAAAGTCACATCAAGCGAGCCTGAGCCACAACCTGCCACACCAGTTTTAGAGTTGTAGCCAGAGACAAAGATGCCCGTGAGCATGCCAATAAGGATTGCACCCTAAACAAAGGTTTGTTGGTGGTTAATGACATTGTCAGTTATCATCCTATTCCCTAAATTTCATGGCCATTTGGCTTAGGTTCTCTTGGTCTTTTAGTTTGAATCTGATGTGTTGGCTTGAAGTTAAGATTTTTCCCCTCTCCCCCTCCTTGTTATCCTTTAACCCTATTAATAATCCCTCCCTCTTTCCCTTCTTCCCTTCCCCTCCTCACCCTAACCCCTCTAACTTTCCTTCTCCTCCTTTTCTCCATGTCCCACTTCCTCTGGCTTGTCTTTTCCCATCCCCCTCCCATCATTAGTTTTCATGTCTCGTTTTCAGGGCATTGTCCTTTCTCTTTATGGAAGGTGGTGGGTGGGGTTATTATCGCCCTTCAAATCTTAAGGAGCATGGAATCTAAAGGATTATTATGTCAGGCATGTGGTTTTTATACATCCTCGCATGCTCAGACTTGCTTTGATCTTTTGTCATCTCCTTTGTATCGCCTTCATCGCATATTTATGATGAATTCTCTTGGATATCACACTGGCGACATTAATGGGAAAATGATGCAATTGATGTAGTTTGATAAGCATAATGGAATTAACTAGATGACAATCCCTCCTTTGGATTGATTCATGAAAGCTTTAGCCTTAGGAATTTGTTTTCCTCAGAGAGTGAAGATTGAGTGTGGTTTCTTCTCTAAGATTTCAATCGTGGCGTCTAAACATGATTTTTTTAGACTTTGTGAAGAAACTCTTCTCAGAGTCTAAGTCCTTTCACTAGAAATTCGCTCACTGTGGGTGAAGCATTTATGTTCGTGGGTTGTTTGGCATAGAGGGCTCTCTAGTTCGCAAGGTTCCTTGGTTGTCCCCAGTTATATTATGCTCACCAATCCATTTATGATCCCTGCACTCTGGTTGGAAGGTAGTTATACTTATCTAGTAAGGGAAACTTGATTCATTTGCTAAAAGGAAAGTTCGAGTCAATTTATTTAATCTCTGAAGAGTTGAGTGGTAGTTTTCATCATTTCCCTGTTGGTTATTTTCAGAAGTTGATTGTGAAGGAAAGATTTAGAGTTTTATGGGCATCTCATTTGTGCTTTGAGCTCTGGGATATTACTGTGAAGAAATGGGATGCGAAATTTAGAAACCCTTGTGGTGCTTCTAATGATAACGCGTTGAATTTAACTATATTTGGGTGGTTGTATTAGCTTTGTCTCTATACTAGAATCAACCTTCTTTAGGTTTATGTTTACAAGATGTCCTCTCCACCTTCGAATTCCTCCTAAGAGGATTTCATTTGCTTTATGTGTTTATCAACCCATAAGGCCCTTCAATAGGTTATGGATGACCTCCAGTCAAAGTTTTGCCACATGTACTAGGTCCAAGTTGAGATCGAAGATCAAAATTTGGTAATGTAGTAACATCTTTTGAGAATGGAGGATGAGATGGACACACTAAGATAAATAATTGCAAACCTTCAATTGGACAGAAACCCTGTTGTTGTGCTTAATCAGTTGTTAGAGATGGTTTCCATGTTGGATATAGATTTAAATTTGCCTGCTAATGAATCTGAGTGACCAACATGTAGTTTTATGAGGTTTTGTTCAGGAGGCTTGTTTCATTTTGTCTTTGTCCTACCTATGTAGTTCTCTATGTGTTTCTCGATGTCATTGTGTGAATAGGAAGTTGCTATCTGGATGGATTTGTGTCTATAGGAAGATGTTATATCATTATAAGCTTGTAGATAGAGAATATATGTCTCTCTGAGAAATATAAAACGATGTACTTCCTATGTATTTGTTGAAACTGGGCGCAGACTTAATCTAATTATTACTCATTTTTGTTTAAAACAAAAGTTAGAGAAGTTCAAAAGCAACAAATTTTTTTTAACTTAAAATAGATGTTTATATATCCTTACAACATGTCATAAGAGAATGCCTAGTAAGTTTTCAAAACAAAAATGTTAGCTTATGAAATCATACTCTCACATCACCGAAAAAGGGTCATATTAAATAACCTAATTTATCAACATCCCCTTTCCTTAAATGTAATACCCTCATCCCACATCTACCTAAGTAACTGACCAACTAGGGTAAATATGTGACAAGAGGCCACTATAATGGGATTCAACCTCTTAGGTGACCTTAAGGAAGTGGAATCGATGGAAACACATCACACAAACCTTCCACATTAGCAACAAAACTCCAAAAGCCATCCCAACCACTCAGGTAACCGACCCTTGAGACCAAATGAAGTTTAAATGCATCAAACCCCTGCATGCTCCCTTGATATGGAAAAGGGTGCATCTGGGAGGCTCCATACGCTTGCACAACAAGTCTTGTGTGCATTTGGGGAATTTTCTCCTCAGACTTGTGCTTGTGACTCCAGGATTTGTGCCACTTTTTCAAGCCTAGGGAACTACCCAGAACTCAATGACAAGTTCAGAAATGAATTTACACAATAGAACAATGATATATTTGCAAAAACATGGACAAGGTCTAGATTGGACCCTTTTGAAGCCCTGAAAATCGGGTCTATAACAAGGGGGATACCCACCCGGTCCGGACCTTGGTTGGCAGCTCCTTTTCCGTTTGGTGTGGTGGGTCCGACTGGGGATATGGGACCAGTTTCTCAATTTATGAGTGTGTGTGTGTGTGTGTAGAATTGATATTTCTGATCTAACGGTTCCTAATTAAGATGCTCTAATTCTAATTCTAATTTAATGACATGCAATTGTATTATAAGAAAACAGAAACATTTAAATCTACACTAACCTGGGATGTAATCTTTCTGTTATGAGATCTAAAAAGATTTGAGATAACAATCGGTAATAAAGATCATTCAACTATTATGAGAAAAGAATTCAATATAGATGAACTACTTCGTATAAAAAGTTAGACGAAACAGTTGTGAAAAACATATCGCATAATAAGCTATTCATACATTAAGCATAAACAAATAGCTATCACCATACAAAAGTGCCAAATGATAACTCAGGCATTCACACATTAATATATAAACAACTGAACTTGAATATATCTTTAACACAAAAGATAGAAACAATTAAGAGATAGAAGTACCATTTATAACTAGTTCTACTCATGAGCTTCAAGCGATAATGATTTATCTCTTCTTAATCCAACATCCACTAAGAGTAATAGAAGTGCAACATCAGTAGTAGATATCAAATGCAAAAATCAATAAATCTTGTTCCATTCATTCATCAAAACCTCCTCAGAGGGTGCAAAAGTGCATGTTCTGAGGACAAGTTTTTGATAAATTTCTGGACCCTTCTCTAAATGCATGAGAGGGGTTTAAATACTACTAACTACATCTAAAATAACTTATTTACAAAAATATAGGATATGGTTTAAATGACCGTCCTTTCTCTAGGCAAAAATAAAGCAAAACTATTTCTAAAATTAAATCTAACATCTAACTATTTCTATATTTGTTCCTTAACATTGCAAGTATTCAGCATTTGCTTGAGAAGAGTCGGTTGGCCAACTTCAGCCTTTAACTGTGCTATGAAAACGGAATCAGAAAGAGCTGGTGCCATTTTTTTGGCAGAATTAATGATCCTTTTGAGAGTCATACACTGGCTGTGTGGTTTTGCTAAATAAGCCCAGTAAGGATCCCAATTCAACTTAGTTAATCTTTTAATTGATTCTGCCTTTTCTTGAGCCTTTTGTTTCTAGTATGCTTGCAGCTGTTGTGCCTTCGGTAGATACCATATTGAAAATATTTCAAACAATTACTATTGTTTTAGGATTCAAATTTTACCCTTTTATCTTTAACGTACTTTCTCCGACTTTCTGGGGCTTACAGGTAGCTGGGCAATTAAAAGCTTTCCATTTTGAGAAGTTTTACCCAGCGATGCTCCGTTTCTTGATCCGAGCTTCCTTGGTGCAATTTTCGCCTCTTGATTGCTTTCTTTTAGTGGCTGTAAAGCTAAAATTTTGTGAAAATAATGATTTCGTGAGCTCTTGACCCTGAGTTGTCTGTTTATCTCTGCGTTCTCCAGTACCCATTTAACCACATCTGTGTAGGGGAGAATTTTGGGCCTCGCCGCTAGCCGGTGCAAGAATAAGCAAGCTAAATCTGCAATTTATGCTTCGGAAGACCCCTGTAAACCAAAAGAAGCTGTAACCTCCATCACCTTGGGATTCTCTTGCTCAAGCAGATTATACATGCCTTCCCAAATGGTAATACCCACGTCTCTGTTACAGGCGGTGTCTGTGTACAAGGGCGCTATTTCTTTATCTTCAGACATCGAAGCCTTCCCTTTCTTCCCCATAGTATCTTGTATACTGCTTTGTATATTTCTTTGTTCTTTATTCCTGCAGTTTACAAGTGAGGTGAGAGTAATGATAAGGAACAGTGACGGGAAAGCTTTAAATGCCGAAGACATGCAAAAATATACCATCTTACGTGAACTGGCTCTTCGATAAACACAAAACCATATTTCATTAACAACTGGCAACTAACTCATTAATTAGCATTAAATTGCATAACCAGGTCTCGTTTTATGGAAAAAAGCTTTCTCAAATAGTGAGCCGAAAGATTTTGTGATGGAGGGATTTTGCGATTTGCTTTGCAATATCGCAGATTGCTGCATCGCATTATCGCAATATGGCAATATTACTCTGTTATTTTTTCGTAAGATTGCTTTGCCGCTCTATTGCGATATCGCGATATCACAATATCGCATAATCGTAGTATGTGCTTATTTCGTGTTAATGAGTTTCTTGCGAGGTGCGATTTTGCGATATGCGCCATCGCATATTGGCGTTTTCTGCGGTTTCCAGCGTAGGTGCATTTTCAGGCATGTGATGCGATATATATGTTTTTTAATATGTAATCTCGCATCGCAATTTCGCAATCTTAGAGTTTGGCTTGTAAGAAGACATCCTGTTATCCTTTCCGCAATGCGATATTCTTAAGGAGTGATTTTATCTTTCCTCATCATAAAACTTAAGCTTTTTAGATTTTTCAAAGGTATTTACCTAAGTTTATGATGGTAAGTTTTATTAAAAGGAAATACAAGCAATAATTCATTTTTTAAATTTTTTGACTAAGGGTCCCCATTTATTTAGTATTAATCATAACACTAAATAAAAAGGGGGGTTGTTGGTGGCCACAATAGACCCTTACTAGCCATGATAGGCATTTTGTCAAACATGTAATCTACATGTTTAAACAACATATCTCAGCATAGGGGTCTCATATTTATATGAGAATCACTAAGAAGCATTGTTCCCTTATATCATTCACTGCATTATCATCTATTAGGTCATAGATACATTGTTCATTCATTTACAAATCAAAACACGAGGAGAGCTATACATCATCACTATCATAATACATGCTTATAACCAACATAATAACAATAGAAATATCAAGGATATATTAGACATAGAATCCACCTATAAAACACTACATTTACACATAAGATACCAGGGAAAGAACCTCTTATTAATGAATGCAAAAGCCAACCCGGGATGGGACTACCACATTCCACCCGACCATAGATTGGCTGAGCCAAATCACTCTTCAGCCAATCACCCTCATGCTATGTTTCAAGCATAAATGTGGGACTCAAACCAAAAGAACTAACCAGGGCCTCTCGAGGCTAAACCACCTCACCCTCATTAGTAGAAACCAACCTATACCGCAATCCACACTAGATCACTAGGCCAACACAATAAAAATGTAATAACACGCTTTACCATGATCTCCAATAGACCACTAGGCCAAAACAAGGATTGATCCCACCATATTTCTCCACCTACACCATGATGAATTTTCTTGTCTCCTAGTCTCTCAACCTTTATCGCAATCCACACCGATCACCAAGCCCTAAACCGAGACTCCACCCTCTAGGGTTTATTGTATATCCTACCATTCATTGGCAAGGATTCCCGGGCATAATAAAGGGCAACCACCTCTAGGCCTTACCGTATATCTTGTCATTAATCGGTCAAGGATCCCTAGGCCCAAGGAGGAACACAATACTTGGCTTTACCGCAACCCACAATTTGGTTCAAGGGTCACTAGGCTAGTGGCTTTAGCACAATCCACAGTCTGGTTAAAGGATCATTAGTCCATGTGTTCTTTCTTTTAGAGTTCCACCTCACGCAACTTCAAATCCATTCAAAATTCTAGCTCAACCAAAAAATGAGAACCCCATCACACCATGGCTATCCAAAAATGGCAAGGCTAGGCTAAAAACATTGTCAAACCTGGCAAAACCCCTGCCATGACAGCAAAGGACCACATGCAATACCATGCATGCCAATCTAAAAAGGAAAACACACATGTAAATCGATACTTGCAAAGAATCCTATTGTAGTTGCTTGTTCTTGCTCTTCCTTGCTTGCTCCTTCCTTCCTCTTGCCTTCTTTGCCTTTCTTGATCCAATGCCAATGTGCTCCAAGAAAACTCTAAGTGTCCAAGAGTGAGAGAGAGAGAGAGAGAATAATGAAAGAGATTCAAAACAGAACTGACAAAAGGTACCAACTCATCTTGAGAAGACTTTTTATTAATTAGCCCTTTATTTTATTCATTTTCCATTATTTTCCTTCATTTTCCTCCTCATATGCAACTTGTGACCTTCCACCTTCCTTTTCTCCTAATTTCCATTATTTTCATAAATAAATGTGCAAAAATTGCCATTTTGCCTTTACAAAATCTTTGCCATTGCCTTTGCCAATTTCCTTAGCTATAATAAACCAAATGAATACCCACACTTGGATGTTTTGCCCAACATTAAGCTTGGAATAAGTGTCCCATCAACGATGGTTATTATTTTGCCTTTATTAACTTTTATTACCACTAGCGTTGTAATAGAACCCTCCCCCTTGGGGGATACCATCCTCGGTGTTCAACCACACCTATACCTCAGCAAAACCACTGAAAAGAAAACATACTGCCCATGGATATTTATAACATAGCTCTACGTAGTATTTACAATGATCACCCTGCTGAAAAGCAAACTAACATGACAATTATATTGACATGGTATCCATATCGCTTATTGGAGCTTTATAACATAGCTCATGGAGATATTTACATTCATATACACATGTACATATACCTAAACATCACACTAAAACACATGCCAATGATATACCAAAACATCATACCAAAATTGCTTTGCCTCAACCGACAAACAATGAAGGATACATAGCTCGCATCTGATTCGCCATCTTCCATGTAGCTTCATCGGTCCCAAAGTGCTTCCGCTACACTTTAAATTGCTTGATTGCTCGGTTTCACAGCATGAGCACCTTTCCTTGTAACATACACAGAGGTTCCGATTGGAATTCTCCATCTGGCTCCACCTGCAATACACACCAGTCAATCACATGATCAACATCTTTAACATACTTCTTAAGCAATGACACATGGAAAACATCATGGAATTTTACTGTCGGAGGTAGTGCAAGTCGATATGCTATTGGTATGGTCCTCTCAAGAATCTTGAAGGGTCCACAAAATCATGGTGCTAACTTGGCACATGATCCATTCCGCAAGGAGCTCTTCTAATGTTTGATGCGCAAGTACACCTATTCCCCAACCTGGAAATCCTTGAACAACCTATTTTGATCAACATAGCTCTTTTACCTATCCTATGTTGCCTTTAGATTCTTCTTGATTACCTACATTTCCTATTCCATTTCCACCAACATGTCCGGTCCAATAAACACCCTGTTAACCGGATCACTCCAACTGATGGGAGTATTGAAACTTTGCCCATACAATGCCTCAAATAGACTAAGCTTCAAAGGTTTATGATACCCATTTTTTTAAGCAAACTCTACCAGTGGAAGATACTCTCCCCACTTTCATTGTTGATGCATCACAAACATCCTCAACATGTCCTCATGTTGTAGCAGCTACAACCATCCTCCAAATTTTTGTCTTAGCTTTGTTTTGGAGCCTCCCTGCCAACCATCCTTAGCAACATGTCTTGCACTGCCGAGGTACTTATGCTTTTAGTTGAGTTTTTTTGGCTTATCAACTTGTGTTCGCAAACTTGTTTGTCTTTCACCCGCAAGATAACCTCCTACGACTTGGACCCTTTGTGGCTTGGTATCAAACCAGCTCTTGTGCTGACTTGGAGAATTAAGCAAAACAAGAGGGCAACCAGCCTTGCTCTCCGGAATTGAACAGTGCGTCCTGGAAGTCAGCACTGCTCTCCAAAATTGCGCAGATCATGCAGGCTGCATTTCCCAAGAAAATTGATCAGAGCAGCCCATCACCGGGCTTGCTCTCAGAATTTGCACAGTTCTGGCTGGAAGCCTTGGCTTCAGTCCAGAAATTGTGTAGAGTTTGAGAGGTAGCCAGAGCCACTCAACCCAGAAACTACGTAGAAGTCATCCCAAGGCTTGTTGTCTGTTGCATGTGCTCACAAGTTAATCGGTTCCCTTCAGGACTGTGCAATCTTGCCTTGCATGCATGAGAAACTTTTCCCCCAAAAGGCAAAAGACAAAAAGCAAAAAGCATCCCTAGATTTTAAGGATCTATTTTTAGCAGTTGGGGGTCACATGAAAAATCTGTTTTAGAAACCTCCCGCCAAGTGTCATTTTTTCCTAGATTCGTAGCATGCACTCATAAGTCTTGATCTTGTCAAAACTATTTATTCAATGTTTCAGAGCTCATTCTTCACTTTGATCTTGGAGCTCTAGCATTCCCAATGCATTTAGGAACATTAGGCACACTTATCACAACTTTTTCTGGGTAAGTCTGCTTTTCATGTCCTTTGTTGCTTTTCTGTCACTTTTTGTATTTAGGTTTGTGTGAATATTGTTTGCTTGGTTTTATTGAACGCTTGCTATCATTTGAATGCACGTTAGCTAGTAGAAGCATTGTTTCGAGTTTTGCATTGCATTTCCTTGATGTCGCATGCATGACACTGTTTCTGCACTAATGGTCATCGTTGCAGCGACTTGCTTCACACACTTCATTGTTTTCCCTTCTTACTGAATCTTACACTTACTGATTGCATGCCTACTCATTCACTCATGTCTGCACCCAATTTTTCACATGCATTCAATCCTTACTATTTTCAGTCGCCCGTTGGTGGGTCTGAATTGCCTTGGCTTGGACCTTGCCTTGCATGGATTGCACTTCACATTTCTAGGATGGAAGGCCTTGCCTTGCTCTTAGAAATTGCAGAGATCTTTCCTCATGCCTGGCCTCCTATGATGTGCTTTATGCAATTTTGAGAGGTAGTGCCTCAGCTGGTCCCCGAGATTGCACAGTTGATTTTTCTCAGGTAGCAATCATGCTGATTGAAAATACAGATTGTGCAGTTCCAGTCCTCAGCAGGCCAAGCTAGAATATGCTCTACACAGTTTCAGCAATCATTCAGCTCACTGGCAGCCGGGACTGTGCTTTGTGCAGTTCTGGTAGTCAGTCTCCCAGCCGCTCTCCGAGAAAACTGTGCAAATTTTCCAGTCAGTCACCCAGGTGTGTTGCATGTCAGTCCTCAAGTTTCTTTTTGTTTTCAACTGACATTGTGCTTGCCATGCATGTTTCTCTGTCTCCAAGTATCACAGGTGTTCATTAGTCTCTCAGTAGTACAAGTACAATGGCTTCCAAGAGAGCAGGGTCAAAGGACACCATTGAGAGTGTAACTGAAGATATGATCGAGCAAGCGTCTATGAGCTTGCCTATCTATGAAGTTACGAAGTTTTTCATAGACAAGGAGATCAAGATAACATGGCAAGACATCAATGACATCTTTTCAGGCACCTTTGAGGAGAATCTAGAGGACAGCAGAATCTATGTCAACATACACAAGTCTGGCTTGTACCAGGTTGCATGCAGGTATCCTGCATTTCCATGCACGGACATGATCCACTGGATTGTGTCGCATACTGATCCAGAGACAATGGTACTGAGTAGTGTCAGTGGAACAAAACATCTACCTTAAGGGCAGAGAAATTTCAAGATATGTATCACTTGTTGCAGTTGGTGAAAAAGATGGATGCAATCTTCACCCATCCCAGCAACGGCACGACCTGAAGAGACATCTTGAAGATTTGGGTGAGAGAGCCGTCTAAGTTCAGGACGACACCCAACTAGGTATAGAAGACAAAGACACTACATAAGGCTTATCAATTCTTGGTCATCTTCGCATGCCGCTTATATGGCCAAGAGAGTAGAGAAACGTTTCCACAGAGTTGGGTGATTGTGTTGGATCAACTGGTGAACAAAGGAAGACCTTTCAATTGGTCTGACATGTTGGCTCTCTAGTTGAAGGGGCAAGTAACAGATGCCTAACATTTGCCTAAAGGTCAGTGAGCAAATATCATCATGTCCGCCTACATTCTTGATGCAATCTGTGCCCATCAATGGTTCCTTGGCTTGGATTGGGCACAAACACCTTCAGAAACCTCTGTGCACATCTATTGCAGGTTGTTCTCCAAGTGCAACTTTTGAGGAGTTATACTACAACTATCAGAGCACTTCGTCGCCCCGGTGTATAGGATGATCTTTGAGGAGGATCTGCCTTGCATGTCATAGGAAACAATGGAGGAATTGGTTAACATAGCAAATTGGTATGCCTCACCCCTTGGCACCTTCATCCGGATGTACAGCGTGGAGAAGGCTCCGCATGTGTTTATCGAATTTTTCCATGGACAAGTTAGTCATGTAAGAGGTTGCATACCACATCTCAACATGGTTGTCAGTGAGACTGCACAGGAAGAAAAAGGCACCTTGGCCCGCTCTTTCTTTGTTGATCGGGTTGTATGAGATCTAGAGTCTCAAGCATGCTAAGGCCGAGATGGAGGAATTCAAGAGATTCACCTTCGTCACCAAAAGTTTCAATCCATATGACTCGCATTGCTTAGTAGAGGACCACTGTGTGAGAGTGTATCATCCTTGGATCCATAGGGCATGTCATTGGCATGAGGAAGACCCATGGATATATAGTTAAAACTCCTCAAAGCTCAATAAACCAGTCATAATGGTGGTAGAATGGTTAACAGTGCACAAGGCAACAACACCTTAGAGAGAATCAACATCAACAGTAGCAGAGGGTAGCAGACCTGCACATGACAAAGGCAAGAGGAAGGTTGCCGACAACATAGAGGTGGAGGAAAGCTGCAAGTTCAAAGTAGATCCTCTTGTAATGAGAGCATCTTTGGAGATTAAGGCAAAGAAGCGACAACACAATAGAAGGATTGCACAAAGACAGAGGGAGAAGCATAAACTGGAGGAGGGAGAGAAGAAGGTGGAGGAGGTGAAGCAACAAATAAGGAAAGAACGAGAGCTACGCAGAAGGGAGAAGGAATCGCAATAGGAACATGAACAATAGGAGGTGCAATGTGCTCACATTGATGAAACTGTGCAAATACAGGTTATTGACTCATCACATCTAGCAAATATAAAATAGGATGAGTAGTCGCAAGAGCAAGACTTCGCTCAGGAGATTGAACAAATGTCAGAGCAGATGTACACAGATGTGGTTCAACTCGAGCAGGATCAGGTTACAAACCTCATGCCCAAAGACCTAGAGGTCACTCCACCGACTTCACCAGATCCGGGAGTAGAGCAAGTCCCAAGTGATCAAGGAGACACTGAAATGATTGAGGACAATATGGAAGCAAATGTGCACACCATATCCTTTGATGAGTCACAACACAGAGTTGTGTAGTCATGTAGAGTTCCCATTTCTGATGTCCATGTATCTCTTGCTCATTTTTAGGAACGAGTGATTGTGTCTGATGTGCACAAACATCCAACTGCATTGGATGTGTCTACAAAGGAATATATCAAAGCCAGCAGCACAAGTGTGAGATTATTGATAGCCTTGAACAAGTGCATGACTAAGGAGTTGTAAGTGGCCAAGCAGAGAGAAGATCAAGCCAAAACATCCATGAGTGAAGAGTTCAATAAAGTGATACTTGATGAAGTATTGTCTCTCAAGACAATCATGTGGAAGTTGTACTTCAGGTTCATCGCCATGCACAAGTCAGTTGTCCATCTTAATGGTTGGCAACAACGTTGTGCTAGGAGAGCACGCATCTTGACAGGCACACACACTATTGCTGATCACATGCAGATGTGGATAATGAGGTACACATGAGCCTTGTTGTACTTGCCAAAGATGATGAAGCCAAAGGCAGTGGAGTTGAAGGCAAACATTCGTAGTCAGATTCGTAACTATGAGGAACACCCACATCTCATCACCAACTTGTAGGATTCACATGCACGAGTGTTTAGGAGCATGGATGTCATTTTGCACATGCATGGGTTCCCATCCATTGGCACACTCACTGAGGCAAAAACAAAGAACCAAGTCTGACCGGATCTAGACATGTACTTAGAGTAGTTGATGCGCATAACCACCAACACAGATTTGCAGATGAGCGCATACACTTTGCACCAGTTTGTTGTTGGTCTGGCTGCAGTCAATACCATGATGTGCATGCTATATGAAGAGTTTGACAAAGGTGCCAAATCAGTGTACCCGGATGCAATGGAGGAAAGAGTTTACTTTTAGAAGGATGTCATTGCAGAGTAAGCAAACACCATAGAAAACTACCAAGCTTGGCATCAGTTTGCCACCAATGATCATTAAGAGGATGTCGACGAGTTAGTCTTCCCACAGCTATCTGAGTCTCAATGATGTCTTGTATGGATCACTCAAGCCTATTTTTGTCTCACACGAGTACATGTGTAGATTATATTGTAAACATGTTGTAAAAATGAAAGACCAAGTGTTAATAGTAGAATGTAAACAATCATATGTAAGTTGAAGAGTCATGAGGGTAGCTCAAGAGTCAGAAAGAGGAATGTCAAGGGTCACCCCACCCTTTGCTATATATATAACCTCATAACTCATTGTAAGGGATTTTGGGAGCCAAGCTTCCGATAGGTATAACTTAGAAAAAGCTTGGAGTGTATTGTAACAAGCCTTGGCTTCTCCACAGTGTAAATCGAGTACATCATTTTGGAGGAGCTGGCGATAGTGACTGTAACGTTCCACTATTGGGGCTAGTGGGTTTCATGGTTGTATCTATGATTGGATATTTCACTCTTTTAATATAACAAAGCCAACATGTTTCATGCATAGATTGTTATTGTACTTCGACTATTATGGTTACTATAAGGATGTATGTAGTTGTAACTTACACATGTATGTATGGTTTAACTCATTAGTTTGGATTGTCAACTATTCTGCTTTCCATATTATAATGTCTTTCGACTCATGTGTTCCCTTTCAAGCTACGTGTTATCACAGGATTCTAAGGGGCGCACTGCTCTCCCCTTATGTGTGTTAGAGCCTTTCCATGCATCTTCCCTGACTTGCTGCAAGGTCACACCCTTGCTTTGATCTGGATCTTGGGGGGAGGCCCCAAAGATCTAAAAGATTGAAATGGATTTGGGGAGGAGAGACCCCCAAGATCTGAAAACTTGAATTGCCAGAAGAAAAAGAGGAGAATGCCCAATAAACAAACCACAAAGAATATTTTTTATTAAAACAGAGAATAATTGTAAGAGCTACATTGTGGCGGACAAACTATCCTTTTACAAAATGTGACTTGTTACTTATAGTATTTTTAAGTTACAATACCACGAGTCAATTCCATGGGTGAATTAATAGCATGGGTGGATGTCACAATACCATGGGAAATTACGATGGGTGAATGAATACCATGGGTGGACGTCACTTACAATACCATGGGTGGATGCCATTTACAATACCATGGATAAAATCCATGGGTCGATGAATAATATGGTGGGATGAGGACCATGGGTTGATGCCATTTTCCATTCGGATCATTCCTCCCTCCTTAAGAAGCAATGGTCCCCATTGCATGAAGTTCCCTCCTGCGAAGCCTTTGTTGAATATGAAGAGCCACTGAAGATAAGGGTTTTATGTGGTTAACCCATAACCATGATAAACGAAGAGCCGATGATAGAGATACCCTGTAATTCTTGTGAGCAATTGTGATTCTGACAGTGCGGCCTAGCAAATGGCCTTCGATAAAGTGTGTGTTTGTGGATGACCCATAACCATGATGAACGAAGATCCGATGATAGAGATAGCCTGTAATGCTTGTGACCAACTGTGATACTAACAATGTGTGGCCTAGAAAATGGACTTCGATGAAGTGTGGGTTTGTGGTTGACCCATAACCATGATAAATGAAGATCCGAGAACCTGTCGACGACCATAAAAACACAATCATTTCCATGCTTAGTGGAAGGAAGGCCTGACATGTAATCCATGGAGATGGATTCCCAAGGTCGACTAGGGGTAGGTAGTGGGCCCATGACGTTATGGAGAAATCAAATGCCAAGTACAAGCAGTGACATGATCAACATCGGGTGCCACACAAGTTTCAGGTGGGCGACAAAGTCTGGTTGCATTTGCAAAAGGAACGCCTTACTGGAGCCTATTGGAAACTGAGACCACTCCGATATGGTCCTTACACCATTACTAAGGCTATGGGAGACAATGCATTTGAGCTCAACATTCCCCCATTCCTTGGCCTACACCCAGTGTTCAATGTGGACTGCCTTTGACCATACTTTCAACCATTGCTAGACACATCCGACATTGTAGAACAACTCACACCCACAGAATTAAATCCAGATTGCATGGAACAAGCTGCAACTGATCGAATCATGGACACACAGATCAATAACACTTGCCAACAGAATATCCAACTGTATCGAGTTGTCAAAGCAGGCCAACTCCTTCACCAGGGCAAGTGGCTCACCAGGGACCAAGTTCAGCAAAAGTTTCCTCATCTCATGGAGGAACTCAACGCCATGGGGACCATTGCTTCCTAAGGGGGGAGCAATGATCCAGGTGGATCTTGGTGGCCACCTGCCAAGTCCACTTGGACCCCCACCATTGTTTCTCTCAGCATTTTCAGTTTCCTTAATTGTAGCACTACTTATTATTTTTAGCATTTTTTCGGGTCCTGAACTTCTGGAGCTGTTTTGAGGCCATAAATGTGTTTTTTGAGAAATTTGGGGCAACATGGGTCCATGGACCGATGTTTCCCTTCCCAAAGTGGTAGTGCTCGGATAGGTCTTTCTAACGAGCTATTGTACGTGTCAAACGAAGATCGTATGCCAAAGTTACGACCCCGGGAAGTTGATGTACCAATTTACCCAAACGGGGCCCACAGTTTGGAGTTTCATCTTCCAGGGTTAGGTTTTGGAATGTTAAGGGTTTTCCATTGTTTCTCAACAATAAATAGGCCTTCGAGCCTCATTGTAAGCATATTTTAGTGTTTTACATTAATGAAATGAAGTATTATTTTTGCTGCATATCTGTGTTTATGGTTATCTCTGTAATTTGTTGCGTTCCTGTTTAAGTCCGGATCAGTTACAATACCACAGGTCAATTCCATGGGTGAATGAATACCATGGGTGGATTTCACAATACCATGGGTCAATTCCATGGGTGAATGAATACCATGGGTGGATGTCACAATACCATGGGCAATTACCATGGGTGAATGAATACCATGGGTGGATGTCACTTACAATACCATGGGTGGATGCCATTTACAATACCATGGGTAAATTCCATGGGTCGATGAATAATATGGGTGGATGAGTACCATGGGTTGATGCCATTTTCCATTCGGATCATGCTTCCAACAAGGGGATCTTGCTTAACTCTATACGCAATCACAGTCAAGGTGATACCATACTACCCACCACTGGGACTCATACTCCAAACGGTCTGAGGTCTGGTTGGGACTTCTTACCAGAGAGATCCCCTAACATGTTGGTGGGTCCAACACCATCAATAATTCTGGCGCTAGAAGGAAGGCCAAATGAAAAGTTGAGTCCTCACAATCTATTTTGAATCTTCGCACATCTATCATGGAGTTTGTTACAGTTCACCCTTTGAAATGTCTGTTCAACGAACATATATTCGAAGTCGAGAGGGAGTTATGGGATGACTTGTCAGAAATTACGTATGATGGTGAAGGAAAAGTGGCTTGGCCTGAGCACTTAGATGATTTCCATGCAGTCATGGAGAGTGTGGAATGTTTTAATTAAACAAAGGTTTGTACGCTGCTCGCACACACACTTCGCGACTACCCATTATTATAATGTAACATATTGCCTCATAACTCCATGCACTCATTCAAGAATTTCAGTGATCTAATAGAATTTATTTTTCACCATTTTGATCTTGAAGCACTTGATGAGAAAATGTTACAACAATGGAAGGTCCCGCATGAATCTCTAATGGAATTTTGGGAGCACTTCCGTCTTCTCTCTTTTGAAGCTCCGAAAAATAATATGAAGTTCTAATATCTTTGGGAAATATATGAATATGTATGTATTAAATCGCTCTGTCCAAAAGTGAAGAAAAAACTCAAACCTCGCTCAGCATACTTCGGTGATGGAGCTGTGTAATCACAAGCGGATACAGTCGCTCTCACAAGTGACTGTTTGCCTTCCCTTCATCAAACAGCTCCACCCTCGCAGAGTGATGTGGGAGAGTGTGCACATAAGTTTGTTTAACTATCAAATCCTCCCACACTCACTACTCTCAATTTCTGCGCAAATTTGGTTGGGAAGCCGATGGGTTGTCATATGCAATTGTTACCTAAACCTTTGTCTTCGTGCTCTGTTGATCCTTTGAATTGTACTGTCTTGTATTCTTCCATTCTTAGCTCCATAATTATTGTGAATGAGGATCAAGCTATCGACAGAGTTGATGTTGCACAACCAACCTGTGATGTAATTTATGATGAGTATCACTGGGAATTTGAACATGAATCCATGGTGAAGGATGACCTCCTTCTCTTCGCGCCTCCTCTGCTTTTTCCTGACATCTTTAGTGATGCTGCCATTTCTGTTTTTCCTTATGTAAATCCATTCTCGAATGCATCTATTTCCAATCATTCGTAGGACACACCTGATGTCAATCCATCATTTGATAGTGGGGAGTACAAATATTTCATTGGGAATCCACTCAATTTTTCATCTACTTTTTTTTTTTTTTTTTTTTTTTTTTCTTTTTCTGGAAATGCAGAGGGTGAGCATTCTTGCTTCTCATCTACCCCTCTGTATGATTCATCAGATCATGAGGATGTCAATGAACTCATTGATTTTTCTAATTGTAGCTGTCATGATCTCTTTCTCCTATATTCGATCATGATTTTGATTCAATCGTTGTTGATCTTTCAAAGCCACCTGTTTATGATTACTATCTCTCCATGAAGTCGAAACCCCGCAGGCTGTCGAGGCACTTTAGCCCAAGCTTATGGTTATGTCAGGCCCTAGCTATCCTGAGGTTAGTTTCACTTCCAATGAGCAAATTGTTGAAACACCAAAAGCACCTCATCACTCATATGTATGCACTGAAGATCAATCCAACACACATATTTCGCTTCCTCCCCCTGAATCACATGATCCCATCACTCATGCGTTAGAGGAATCATACACAACAAGCACACTTGTAAGGCATTAGTTGTCTCTCTTTCTTATGTTTTCTTGTCTGTCATAGTCAAGAGAGTGTGCATGCTTATCATATACACACATTATGTCTCAACACCATGTTAAGTCCATAGAGTGCTTGTCTTGTGCTTTCACTTTTTTTTTTTGTATTTTTGTATTTTTGTTTTTTGTTTTTTGTTTTTTGCGTGGACGCGTTTAAACACGGAGTGTGTTGGTCTTCATTGTTATATTTTTCATGTTTGTTGGTTCGCTTGACTGTCCTTTTTCTGAACCATGCCTTCACCAACATGGGTCAACCAATGCACCGATGGTTGCATTGGAAATATCACTTCACGTAATCAGACCCATGCACCGTTAGCTTAGGAGTACGAGTAGTGTTTTCTTTATGTCTTTTTTTCTTGCATGCATATTTGCTTTGCTTGTTTGCTTGTTTTCTTGCTTTCTTGCTTTTCTTACTTGCTTTGCTTTCTCATTTGCTTCTGCTCTTTGGTTTTTTGTTTTGTTTGCTTGTTTACATCTGTAGGTTAGTTTCGCATGAAATTGTGTGTAACTCTTATGACAAGCAAGGTAAAGTACAATAGGACTTGTACAAATATCAAAACTTGATTATCTGTTGTCCTCTCCCTTTATACAAAACTTTTTTTCTTCATTCAATGATGCACCAATGGAAAATACATTTCGTTCGAAGTGAATCTTGGTGAAAACACAACACTTGCGCTCTAATTAGTACCACCTACTATAGTCAGTTGTTTTTGGGTGAACCCTTGTCAGCGCCATCAAGTGGAGTAAGGTGAGGATGAAAACATTAACAAGTCTGTTAGAGGCATATTTAACATATTTCTTAGAAGGAACAACCTCTTATACTCTTAATAAGTCGGGATCCCTCTTTCGCCTTTGAAATAAATAAGTGCCTATGCACAGTTTTATGAAAAAATGCAAAATGCAAAATGAATAAAGTGAAAGAAGAGAAAGGATTCCTGCATAGAGAGGTGATGCAGGTAACTCGACTGGGATACTGATCAGGCTCGATGGCAGCGAAGCGATGCTTGTGTTCCTGTGTGAGTCTGCCGCGGTACTATCTAGGCCTGCTGGCAGTGGAGCAACATTAGAGATGAAACTTAAACTCTGACAATCATATTACTTGTGCACCAATATACACCTCATCCCCAATCGAAACAACTAAGTTGAATTGGCTTGGAATGTGTGCTAACCAATCAAGAGAATGGCAGGTGCTACATCTTTCACTCAAACTAGTGTGGTAACCATGATGATCAAAGAACTGAACAATACTTCCAGAGGAGTTCGACTTGATTTTAACGAAACAAGGTCCATTCAAAGAGCTGGGGTTCTACCAGTGTCTTGCCAATGTTGTAGCAACTACAATCATCCTCCAAAATTTTTGCCTTAACTTTGTTTTGGATCCTCCCTACCAACCATCCTTAACAGCATGTCTTGCACTGCGCAGGTAATTATGATTTCAGTTAAGTTTTTTTATCTTATCAACTTATGTTCGCTAAATTATTTGTATTTCACCCACAAGCTGACCTCCTATGACTTGGTCTCAAAACCAGCTCTTATGCTAACTTGGAGAATTGCGCAGAACTGGAGGGCAACCAACCTTGCGCTGCAGAATTGCGCAATGCATCCTGGCAGCCAACACTGCTCTCCAAAATTGTGGAGAGCATGTAGGCTGCCTTCCCCAAGAAAATTTCACAGAGAAACCCATTAGCGGGCTTGCTCTCAGAATTTGCACAGTTTTGGCTGGCAGCCTTGGCTTTAGTCCATAAATTACGCAAAGCTTGAGGGAAAGCCAAAGCCTCTCAGCCCAGAATCTGTGCAGAAGTCATCCCAAGGCTTGTTGTCTGTTGCATGTGCTCACAAGTTAACGAGTTCCCTCCAGGACTGTGCAATCTTGCCTTGCATGCATGGATAGCTTTTTCCCAAAAAATCAAAAGTCAAAGAGCAAAAAACATCCCTGGATTTTAGGGATCTATTTTTAGCAGGTGGGTTACATGCAAAAGTCATTTTAGAAAGCTCCCTCCGAGTGTCGCTTTTTCCTAGATTTGTGGAATGCGCATCATAAGCCTCGATCTTGTAAAAACTATTTATTCAATGCTTTAGAGCTCATTCTTCACTTAGATCTTGGAGCTCTGGCATTCCCAAAGCATCTAGGAATATTCAGCACACTTATCACAACTTTTTCCCGGTAAGTCCACTTTTCATGTCTTTTGTTGCTTTTCTATTGCTTTTTGTATTTTGGTTTGTGTGAATGTTGTTTGCTTGGTTTTGTTTAATGCTTGCTAACTTGTAGAAGCGTTGTTTCAAGTTTTGCATTGCATTTCCTTGATGTCGCATGCATGACAATGTTTCTGCACTAGCAGTTGTCGTTGCGGTGAATCGCTTCACACACTTCATTGTTTTCCCTTCTTACTGAATCCTGCACTTATTGATTACATGCATGTTCATTCACTCATGTCTACACCCAGTTTCGCACATGCATTCAGTCCTTACTATTTTCAGTCGCCTGTCGGTGAGTCTGAACTGCCTTGGGACGGCTTGCACTGCACATTTCTGGAATGGAAGGCCTTACCTTGCTCCTAGAAATTGCATAGATATTGCCTCACACTGGCCTCCCAAGATGTACATTGCGCAATTATGAGAGGTAGTGCCTTAGTTGGCCCCCTAGATTGCGCAGTTGAATTTTCTCGGGTAGCAGCCACGTTGACTGAAACTGCGCATTGCGTAGTTCCAATCCTCAGCAAGCCAAGATAGACTGTGCTCTGCACAGTTTTAATATTCATTCAACTCATTGGCAGCTGGGATTGTGCTTTGCATAGTTCTGGTAGTCAGTCTCCCAGCCTCTCTCCGAGAAAATTGCACAAATTTTCCAGTCAGTCACCCAGGTGTGTTGCATGTCAGTCCTCAAGTTGTTGGGTGTGGATCCTGATTATCTTCTATATTCAAAGATTTCAGCCGGATGTATACCCTAGGAATACTGTACACCCTTCCACGCGGGGGGGGTGCAGGGGGGACTTGTAAAATTGCCTTGTAAAAGTCTAGTAATTTCTAGTCAATCTGGGCCGTTCATTAGGGGGATGATCTGATGGTAGAAGTTATGTTTAATTTAGGGTTTTTTGCCCTAGAAGGCAACCCCTCACTATATATGAGGGAATTGTATTGCGTCTATATCAGATCTGTATTCAGAGTGAGGAAAAGAGAGGAGATTGAGTGCGAAGAGGGAGTTACAACGGATCTGTTGTAGGTTGTATCTCTTCAGTTTGCTAGATAATATAATAAAAGAAGGACTGGCTATTTCTTCATGTACGTAGCCCAAACTGGGTGAACCACGTATATCTATATCTCTCTTGTTTTATGTGTTTGTTGTTTTTATATTTCTGCAATATTTGATGTGTTCCATTCCTCTATAATAGATAATTGTCTAACACAAGTTGCTTTTGGTTTTCAACTGACAATTTTCTTGCCATGAGTATTTCTCTATCTCTAGGTATCACAGGTGTTCATAAGTCTCTCAACAGTATAGGTACAGTGGCTTCCAAGAGAGCAGGGTCAAAGGACACCAATGAGAGCGCAACTGAAGATATGATCGAGCAAGTGTCTATGAGCTTTCCCATTTATGAAGATATGAAGTTGTTCATAGAAAACGATATCAAGGTAACATGGTAGGACATAAATGACATCTTTTAAGGCACCTTTGAGGAGAATTTGGAGCACTGCAGAGTCTATGTCAACATACACAAGTCTGGCTTGTACCGGGTTGCATGCAGGGATTCCGCATTTCCAAGCGTGGAAATGATCCACTAGATTGTCTCGCATACTTATCCAAAGACAATGGTACTGAGCAGTGCCAGTGGAACAAAACTTGCTACCTTCAGGGTAGAGAAATTTTAGGAGATGTATCACTTGCAAGTGAACAAAATGAATGCACTCTTCACGCATCCCAACAGCAGCACGAACTTGAGAGACATCTTGAAGAGTTGGGTAAGAGAGCCGTCTAAGTTCAGGGCAGCACCCAACCAGGTATACAACACAAAGACACTACAGAAGGCTTATCAGTTCTTGGTCATCTTCACATATCACTTATATGGCCAAGAGAGTAGAGAAACCTTCCTGCATAGTTGGGTGATTGTGTTGGATTAGCTGGCGACGAAGGAATATCTTTCAATTGGTTTGACATGTTCACTCTCTAGCTAAAGGGGCAAGTAATAGATTCCCGACATCCACCCAAGGCTCAGTGAGCAAATCTCTTCATGTTTGCCTACATTTTTGATGCAATTTGTGCCCATCAATATTTCCCTAACTTGGGTCGGGCATGGACACCTTTAGAAACTTCTATGCACATCTATTGCAGGTTGTTCTCCGAGTGCAGCTTCTGTGGAGTTATACTACAACTATTAGACCACTTTGTCACCCTCGTGTATAGGATGATCTTTTAGCAGGATCCACCTTGCATGTCATAGGTAGTGATGGAGGCATTGGTTACAACAACAAATTGGTATGCGTCACACCTTGGCACCTTCAACCAGATGTACAGAGAAGGATTCACATGTGTTACCGAAGTTTGCCATGGACAAGGTGGTCATGCAAGAGGTCGCATACCATATCTTGACAGGGTTGTCATCAAGACTGCATAGGAAGGAAAAGGCACCTTGGCTCGCTCTTCCTTTTCATATTGGGTTGTATGAGATCAAGAGTCTCAAGCATGTTGAGGCTGAGACAAAGGAATTCAAGAGGTTCACCTTTGACACCAGAAGTTTCAATCCATATGATCTGCATCGCTTAGTGGAGGACCATTGTGTGAGAGTGTATCATCCCTGGATCCATTGGGCATGTAATTGGCCTGAGGAAGACTAATGGAGATATTGTTATGACTCCTCAAAGCTCAATGAACCAGTCAGAATGGCTGTAGAATGGTTAGTAATACACAAGGCAGCAGGATCTCAGAGAGAAACAAGATCAACAATAGTAGAGGGCAGCGGACCTCCACATGAAAAAGGCAAGAGGAAAGATGCTGACAATGCAGAGGTGGAGTAAAGTTGCAGGTTCAAACAGATACACTTGTAATGAGAAAATCTTTAGAGATTGAGGCAAAGAAGTGACAATGCAATAGAAGGATTGCGCAAAGAGAGAGGGAGAAGCAAAAGTTGGAGGAGGTAGAGAAGAAGTTGTAGGAGGTGAAGCAACAACTAAGGGTAGAACAAGAGCTATGCAGAAGGGAGAAGGAAGCGCAACAAGAACAGGAATAATAGGAGGCGCATCGTGCTCACATTGATGAAACTGCACAAATACATGTTATTGACTCATCACAACTAGCAGATAACAAACATGACGAGGAGGAATTTTTTTAGGATATTCAAAAATTGTTGGAGGAGATGGACACAGATGTGGTTCACTTCGAGCAGGATCAGGCTATAGACCTCATGCCCAAAGACCCAAATGTCATTCCATTGACTTCGCCATATCCAGGAGTAGAGCAAGTCTCAAGTGATCAAGGAGACACTGAAATCCTTGAGGACAATCTAGAAGCAAATGTGCACAACATATCCTTTGACAAGTCACAACACAGAGTTGTGTAGTCACACAGACTTCCCACTCTGGATGACCATGTATCACCTGCGCATTTTCATGAACGAGTGATCATGTCTGATGTGCGCAAACATCCAGTTGCATTAGTCTATGATACAAAGGCATATGCCGAAGCCACCAACTCAAGTGTGAGATTTTTAATAACTGAGAACGAGCATATGGATAAGGAGTTGTAAGTGGCTAAGAAGAGAGAAGAGAAAGCCACAACATCATCCAGAGCAGAGTTGAAGAAAGTGATACTTGATGAAGTATCGTCTCTCGAGACAATCATGCGAAAGCTGCACTTTAGGTTCGTCATCATGCACAAGTCAGTTGTCCATCTTGATGGTTGGCAACAACGTTGTGATAGGAGAGAACACATCTTGACATACATACACATTGTTGTCGATCACTTGTAGATATGGAAAATGAGATATAAGGGAGCCCTGTTGTAGTTGCTGAAGATGATGAAGCCAAAGGCAGTGGATTTGAAGCCATGCATCGAGAGTCAGATCCACAATTATGAGGAACTTCCATAACTCGTCACCAGCTTACAGGCTTCACATATTACATGAGTGTTCAGGAGCGTGGATGTCATTGTGCGCATGCAGGCAATCCCATCCATTAATACACTCACCGAGGTGAAAGCAAAGAACCAAGTCTGAATGGAACTGGACATGTACTTCGAGTAGTTGATGCACATAGCCACCAACACAGATTTGTAGATGAGTGCAGACATTATGCATTAGTATGTCTTTAGTCCAACTGCACTTAAGACCATGATTCACATGCTATATGACGAGTTGGAGACAGGTTCCAAATTAGTGTACCTAGATGTAATAGAGGCAAGAGTTTGCTTTCAAAAGGATTTCACCACAGAGTAAGCGAACACCATAGTAGACTACCAAGCTTGGCATCAGTTCGCCACCATCGATCACCAAGAGGTTGTTGACAATTTAGTCTTCCCACAACCGTATAAGCCTTACTAATGTCTTTTATGGCTTACTCAAGCCCATTTTCGTTTCACATGGGTACATGTGCAGATTGTATTGTAAACATATTGTAAAAGTGAAAGATGAAGTGTCAATAATAGAATGTAAACAATCATGTGTAAGCTGAAGAGTCATCAGGGTAGCTTAAGAGTCACAAAGGGGAATGTCAAGGGTCACCCCACCCTTTGCTATATATGGAACCTCATAGCTCATTGTAAGGGCTTTTGGGAGCCAAGCATCCGATAGGTATAACTTAGAGAAAGATTAGAGTGTGTTGTAATGAGCCTTGGCTTCTCCACAGTGCAGAGCGAGTACATATCTTTGGAGGAGCAGGTGAAAGTGACTGTAACATTCCACTATTGGGGTTAGTGGTTGTCATGGTTGTATGTATGATTGGATCTTTCACTCTTTTCATATAACAAATCCAGCACATTTCGTGCATAGATTGTTATTGTAGTTCGACTGTTCTGGTTACTCTAACGATGTATGTAGTGTAGAAATTCTCACTGTAGATCACTTGATAATGCAATATACTAAATCAAAATACTTGATCTACTTCTACAAACAAAATTGTAGAAGCTTAATCGATTATGAGCACGATCAATTGAGAACACATATAACTGAGAATGAGAAATCAATCACACATAATACAGAAGAAATAACCCGGGGAAAGCCTCACCCTAAAATCCCAATCTCTGTATTATCGTACAAGTGGAAATATGTTCAAGTTACAAAAAGAATCAGCTCTCAAGCTATCCTGCTAGCTTTGCAATCAAACAATATTGCTCATAGACAGTCAAAGGCTTATCCAAACCTTCTCCTCTGCCCTCCAAGTCTCCTATTTCCTTGCGTAGTTTTTCCTGGGGTCCATTGCTTCCACTTATGTGAATTCCCACCTCACACTATTCACTTGGCTCAGAAAACTGCACAAACCTGAAGGAGGTAATTCCTTCTGCATGGATGAGTTTCCTATATAGGAAAAATCCTCCAACTGATCGTACACTGTCCCATCATCTGATCTCAAATGGGTCTCTGACTGAACTGACATGCATGAGTTATTTATGAGAGAATATTCAGTTATCTGAAGTGCAATAGTTACATGCATGCATGCATTAACTAACTGAACTCATAATTAGTTCAACAAACTATTTGAACTAATCTAGCTGGACTTGACTTAGTTAACTGAGCCAATTAATTACAACTCAATATTACAACTCATCCTTATCTCTTTAACTGATGGATAAATTCCTCAATCAATGGAGAAACTGTTGCATGTCCCCACATAGACTTCAT
>APFE030913994.1:249815-263702 GCA_000404065.3 Pinus taeda
AGTTGCTAAGATCAAATTCGAATTTTTACTTCTCTATTTTAGTTCAGGGACTAACTAAAATAGGAAGGTATCCCGAAATGCTATTTATAGCAATGCTATTTTTAGCACTTCCACTTTTCATTCCTTGTTGCTATGTCCAACACTGGTACCTGAACTGCTATTTATAGCAGTGTTATTTTTATCACTTCTATTTTTAGCATTTCTTGTTGTTATTTTCAACATGTAGTTGTAACTTATGCATGTATGTATGGACTATTCTATATATGTTTGTATGAATCTTATCGAAGCGTGTTGTTGGTTTAACTCATCACTTTGGATTGTCGACTATTATGCTTTCCATCTTGTGATGTCTTTCAGCTCGTGTGTTCCCTTTCAAGCTGCGTGTTATCACAAGCTTCTAAGGGGTGCACTCCTCTTCCCTTCCATGTGTTAGAGCCTTTCCATGCATCTTCCCTGACTTGCTGCAAGGTTACACCCTTGCTTCCAACAAGGTAATCTTACTTACCTCTACGCGCAACCGCAGTCAAAGCAATACCGTATTACCTACTGCTTGGACTCCTACTCCAAACGACCTGATGTCTAGTTAGGACTTCTTAGCGAGGAGATATCCTGACATGTTGGCAGGTCCAGCACCATCAACACCTCCAATATCTTGTTGACCTTCTCAGTATGTCCATCTGTCTGCGAATGATAAATTGTACTGAAGGCCAACTCTGTGCCCAAACTTGCAAACAACTCCTTCCAAAACTTGGAAGTGAAATTCACTTACCTGTTTGACACAATTTTCTTTAGAACACCATGCAATCTAACCACATCTCTAATGAACACCTGTGCCACATCATTTGTTCAATACGTAGTCTTCACTTGAATGAAGTGCACAACCTTTGTCAACCTGTCCACAACAACGATGATGGAATCATGTCGTCTCACTGTCCTCGGGAAATGTGTGATAAAGTCCATGGAAATGACCTCCCATTTCTATTTTGGAACCAAAATTGGATGTAGCAGTTCACCTGGATGGCTACATTCTGCCTTTACTTGTTGATAATCCAAACATCTAGCCACAAACTCTGCCACATCCTTCTTGAGATTCAACCAATAATAAAACTTCTTAATTGTACTCAATGTCTTATGATAGCCTGGGTGAACTGAAAATGGTTTCGCATGAAACTCCCTCAATATCACCTTCTTGAGCTCACTGCGATCTATCACATATATCTTGTCCCTAAATCTAACCAATCCATCTGTCATGAGACGATATTCCACATCCTATGCACCTGCATCTGTACCTTTACCTATATAATTACCTGTACCTGTAACTTTACTATGGTGCAACTTGTGCACAGTCTCCATATACTTGTCATCTTGTTGACCTGCCTGCAAGATCCTTTCCTATAGATATGTCCCATAGGAACTCATAGATGCTATATTATTTATCTGTATCCACCTGCTAAGAGCATCTGCGACCCTGTTTTCCTTGATGTACTTGAACTCAAAGTCAAACTCATTGATTGTGGCCAACCATATATCTTTCCTGGTATCCAAATTTGGCTAGTCAAATAGATACCTCAATCCATTGTGATCACTCATTAATACAAACCTCTTACCAAGAAGATAGTGCCTCCACATCTTCAATGCATGTATGATTGTTGCTAGCTCAAGATCATGCGTCAAATAGTTTTTCTCGTGCTCATTCAATTTTCATGACTCATAGCATACCACTTGTCCATCCCACATAATGACTCCACCAAGTCCTCTCTTGCAAGCATCTGTACATACTACAAACTCTTTGTTCGAAACTTCAATCTTTAACACTGGTGCATGCGTCAACAATTGCTTGAGATACTCAAAACACACTTCTCTATCCATTCAAACTTCTTACCTTTCCTCTATAATTATGTAATAGGATAAGCAATCTGTGAGAAGTTCCTGATGAACCTCCTATAATAACCTGCCAATCCCATGAAGTATCTCACCTCATCTACATTTCTAGGAGATACCCACTCCATGATAGCTCTTACCTCTTTTGGATCCATTGCTATGCCTTCCTTGGAGAAAACATGTCCCAAGTAATGTACCTAAGTTTGAAAGAAACTGCACTTATTGAGCTCAACATAAAACTGATGTGCTCCCAACAATCTCAACATTGCTGCCAAATGCTCAACATGCTCTTCCTCATTTTTAGAATATACCAATATGTCATCAAGGAACACATTGAAAAACTTGTCCAAATAAGGACACAAAACACTATTGATCAAGCACATAAAGGTAGATGGAGCATTAGCCAAACCGGATGGAACTACAACAAACTCATAATGCCCATACCTGGTTCGGAAAGTTGTCTTGTAAATGTCCTCCTCTTTAATGCGTACCTAATGATATCTAGATCTTAAATCAATCTTCGAGAACAATGCTACTCCCTTCAGCTAATCAAACAAGTCATCAATCCTCGGCAATAGATACCCGTTCTTGATGGTCACTTTGTTCAATTCCCTATAGTCAAGGCATAGTCTGAGAGTACCATCCTTCTTCTTCAAAAATAATACCGGTGCACCCCATGGCAATATATTTGGCCTAATGTATCCTTTGTCAAACATCTCTTTTAGCTGCAACTTTAACTCTACCAACTCAGATGTGCTCATCATGTAAGGTGCTTTTGATGTTGGAGTTGCCCCTGACAATAACTCAATAAAAAATTCTACTTCCCTTTGAGGTGGAAACTCTGAAATATATGCAGGAAATACATCCTGAAATTGTTGTAGAACTGGGTACCTGCTCAAAACATCTGCATCCTCAACTTCCTTACCTTTGTCACTAGAGATATATACTGCAAATAACACACACCCTTTCATGCGACTACGCTTAGCTTGAATAGTTGTCACCATCCTAACTAATGTGGCTTTCTTCTTTCCTTGTAAGACTATTGGTTCCCCATTGTCATCTAATCACTCATTGGCTTTGTCATAACAATCCACCTTGGTCTTGTGAAGGTATGTCTTGTCCATACCCAATAGCATATTGCATGACGCCAATGGAAATACATTCAAATGTCCTGATGTAGTCATACTATTCAACTCAAATGCACAAGCACTTACCCAATGATGAACTCTTTTCTTTGTACCTGTAGCTAACTACACTAACCAAGATTCTGCATGCACTTCTTTATTCAAACCACACTTATCCACCAAGTCAGGAATAACATAACTATAATTAGATCAAGGGAGAATCAAAATATAAAAAACATGATCACAAAGCTTACTGTCCATACCAATGATAAATGCCTGATGGTCTGCCTGTCTTTTGTCCAGCACTGCATAGATACGAGGAATGCTCTGTCCAACATCCCTTACATTCTACGTCACCTGGGCACTATAGATTTGAGGCCTACCACCTTGATTTTGTGGAAAATGTCTCTTAAGGTGTTCCTTATCACATTTCTAACACTCCAACCATCCAGTACCATCGCCTTTATGTTGCTGCTGTGATCCATGTCCCTGTCTAGCTGCATTGAACTTCTTTTATGGTGCCACATTTTCTTTCTCTTTTGCATTCCGAGGCCTTTCTCTTTTCGGTTGCCATTTTCCCTTGCCTTTATCATTATCCTTCCCTTTCCATCCTTGTTGAGATTCATTCTTACGCTTTGACTATTCATAACAATGCTTCAATTTCCTAATAATTTGCTCAAGTGACCAAGGCTCATCATACTCATTTCGATCTCTAAATGTTAATGGAAATCCACTGATAGATTGATGAAATGTAGCCTTCTTTTCTTTAAGATACGGTACATAACCCAATAGCTCCATGAACTTAGTTGTGTACTCTTCATCTATAATTTATCCCATATTTAGCTCATATAATTATTTTGCCTTACTGTCGTAGTACCTTTATGATAAGTACTTCTTCCTAAAAAGCCTCTTGAATTCATGCCAACTCAAGTCCTCCATTGTGATGTCTCTGACCTGCTTCTAATCTTCCCACCAGATATCTGGTTTACCCTTCAGGCTGAAGATAACAATTATGGCCTTCATGTTTTTTGTGTATTCATGCAACTCAAAGAACTTGTTCATCCCAAGTATTCAAGTCTCTGCATCTTCTTGTTTCTTCAAGTCTTCATCAAAATTATGCGTCTTTGCTTTATTAAATTCATTTGGTAAGTATCCCTTATCACTTATCCTGTAAGGATGATAACGATGATGATTTGAACTGAAAATGGGACACTTAGGCTTCTTGTCTAACTTACAAGAACCTCTCCCACTTCCAAAGCTTAAATATTCCCAAGTCACAAATGATTAGCCAATGTAGAATTAAATATGCTTGAAAATAGGTGTATGCTTATGTTTAATTTAACTATTTATGTGCTTTAAAATATGTTATTTGTGCTGATATGTAAATACATGTAACAATGCAACAATGCAGCAAATAAGAAACACATAAGATAGTAATTTAATATGGAGTTCACCCAAAACTCTTGGGCTACATCTCCTTGAGCTCTAGCCAACTCAACTAGGCTCTTTGGGATCATGGTCTAAGTTCTTTTTACAAGATCTTGGCTCAACTCCACTATTTTACGCAGAAATAATGGGTTTAGACACCATTTTATCCCTGGCTCTGAAGCTCTCAGCTTTCTCACTCTAGCTCTGGCTCTGGCTCTAGCTCTGGCTCTGGTTCTCGGCTTTGGCTTTGGCTCTGGCTCTTGGCTCTGGCTCTAGCTCTGACTCTTTGGCTCTGGCTTCTTTTGCTTTGGCTTTCTGCAACTTTCAGCTCTCTGGCTTTTCACTTGAACTCCAAGTGAACCCAGAGAATCCCTCAGCTGCTCTGCGCAATAGCTTTTCTCTCGCTCTCTATGCTCTCTACCTTCAGCTTGCAACTGCCCCCTCTTAATTGAGCTCTCTACCTCCTTTGAGGTACTTTTCCAGCTTTTTGGCTTCCTTGGCCGTTTCTTTGCATTTCATTATCCCTCTGCGACTCTGCGGCTTCTCTGCTCCCTGTCGGTTAAACTGGCCATCTGGCTCTACGGCTCCATGGCTGCAAAATGCATCATTACCTGTAAAAACACATGCTTCAGCGTGGCATGATGATCAGGAGCGGTTACAGAAGGAATCGGGGCTGTTTCATAGGCAAAAACCCGAAAACTAAGAAAATCCCATCACATAGAGAAACACTGCAAAATACACTATCATACGTGTATTTTGGACGTGAAATTACATTTAATCGCCCCTGAATCCCTATCAGGTCCACCATTAGGTGTTATATCGCATCGCGTTAATGTATTGGTAGAAATCCCAAATACAAGGGAAAACGATGAAAAACCCGTTAAAATCCTTTTTTACCAAACTTCAAATATTATCGCATCCACCCTATAAGCATATTGGGTCCGCGTTTCACTGCTTTCATAGCTCCATCGTCGATCTACAGGCTCTTCGATCCAACGATCATCATTCAATTTTGGGCGGCTTGAGGATACGGAGGTTACCTGCTCGAAAAGGCGGTTTCCCTATTCCTCCACCAAGCCACGTGTCATTCATTGTGTGGGATCAGGCAGAGCCAACCCAAAATTGTTTACTACTTGAGGCCCGCCCGAAATCCACCTTTACAGAACTCAAATAACATTAATCGCACCTTTATTTCCCCTTTGGGTCTAGCTATATCGCTTTGGGGGCTTTTTCCTTTGTATTTCGGTTTTTACACTGAAACACGTTAATACACGCAAAAGTCCCTTTATGGTGGAACTCAAATGTTATAAATCCGCGCTGATAAATTCGTCGGGTCTGGCATATTATCGCCCCTTTACATTGTTGCGATGCGATGTATCACAATCGCAAGTCGCTTAGGCTCTGGGTTCTGACCTTTGCCTCATGCCATTGCAAATATCGATTTGCCGATTCGATCATCAGCAATCGACATATCACATAGCCCGGGGTCCCACCATTGTGCACAGACTTATCTTCGACCCGATATATCGGAGATCGACAATCGAGGATTTCTCCCCTTTCTGCTTAAGTCCGCCCCTTTGACCCTTCTTTTATGCGATTTGCCTTTATAAGGGTTTTTTGCCATTTTGCCTCTTTTTCCAAATAACAAAGGGCATCTTCTTTGAGTTATAACTTCTGCCTCCTCAGTCCATTTTTTCCCATTCAAGTTGCAGTAGATTTAGAATGAAAAGATCTTTGCAATGGGGCTATGTCCAAGAACTTCCTTGGACTTTAATTTTCCTCTGTGAGGAACATTCAGAGTTATGAGTCTATCCAAAATCCATTTTGGATCACGCCTTCCCACTAAAAGAACTTTTGGTCTCCAAAAGACTGATATACTGATCTCAACAGTACCTGAGAGTAACAACACCCTTTTCTTTCAGCCTCCACACACTTGCCTTGCATAGTGCCTCTGAACCAAAGTCTCTGACCACTTCCCTTCCTAGATGGGCTGGTCTTCCTGGGAAGAGCTGCCTTCCTCCTTGCTTTCCTGCAGAACTTCTGCTGAAATGGTCATAGAAGGTGGTTTGAACTTCTTTGCCTTGATCATTGAACCAAGGTGGATCAAACAAATGTGAAGTTCATCTTCTCCACAAAAATTTCATTTGTATCTGTTTGAAAAGATGTCAACAACAACTGTTAAAAACAACAGAAATACAAACAACAATTGGATGGCCTAAACTCCTACTTCAACAAAAGAAACAGATTTCACCTCTGGTGAACACCTCCATGTCTTACACCTGCATACAAATGATGGACTAGATAACAAGTCCACAAAACATGCCTTTAAAACAAATGACCCTTCAAGTCAAGCATGTAGAAAAGGACCATTAGGACTCTTTTTCAAGAGATGAAACACTTCATCATCACATGCATGTAAAAGCAATCAACCCTGGAAGTTAATTACACAAACATGTTCAAATATAAGGACAAAATTAACATCCCTGTGTTCATGCACAACATTCTCATGCATGCATTTAATCCTTCAACTTTCACTTAAGCACACTACTTTTGAAGCTGAAATGAAATATAATGTTGCAGCAACAAAGTGAGTCTCCTGCTCAACTTCTCCATTCACCTCCTTGGTAAAATCCCGCAACTAAAATTCTCCATTAACAAAGAAATGCAAATAGATGCATCAATAGATATGCAATCTTAATTGGATAAGAACTCTAACCATTTCTTACCAATCCCTTTTAAAGGTACTACCTTTATCTGCACATCAGCATCAACATGTGAATCATCCTAAGACACATCAGTCATGGAATCTTCCTTTGCATGCCTGCCATCTTCTCTTTCCACTTTCTTCAGCTTTGGTGGAAGTATTGTTGGATTCAGTGTCCAACATTTTGCAGCAAGATGTCCTTGCTTATGGTAGCAAGTGCACTGCATGTGCATCCTCTTGACATCATGATTTACCTTGTCTAATGGACCTTTGGCTTCTTGCTTCTTTTCCTTCAAAAGTTTCCTGTATGTGGCCATTCTCTTCCAACACCTAGAAACATTATGGTTATCCAAACCACAAAAGGAACATGCAACTCTTTTCCCATACATATGTGGAAATTTGTCATGCTTTGCACAATCAAAAGGAAAATGTTTAGAACCAGATTTATACCTGCCTCTTTCACCTTTATTGCCGTCATGAGGAGGTGAAGCAAATGAAGAAGTGGCTCCTTTTGGAACATCATCAGTCTCTTCAAGGCTGTTAGAGTTTCCACAAATCTCTGGTTCAAGTGTGTGTTTCTAAACACCTGCATCCTGCAAATGATGTTTCAAGCCATTGCATTCCTCCTGAATACAATCTTCACACTTCGCAATGCAACCCCTTCTTGGAGCTGTTTCAATGGCCTTCATGGCAGCTTTGGAACACTTTCCATAAGACTGTCCATAGCCAAGGCCCAAATACTTAGGCCTTTCCTCAGCCATTATTGGTTCAACAATACCTTGTGCATGCTTTCCTAAGCCTATTCCTTCATAGCCCATCTTGGACATTAGCTTGGAACCTATGCCTTTGGTATGCTTTTGAAAAGAACCAATATAAGCATTCTTAGAGGAATTTGAAGACAAACTGGAATGGTTTACCTCTTTTTCAAGCTGATACTTGACTAAGGCTTCTTGGGCAACAAAGAGCCATGTCTCCAACTCATCCATCCTTCTCAGGTTCATATTTGCAATATGAAGTTGCCTCTCCATTTCCTACAATTTGTCAGTAAGCAACTACTTCTCTTCCTTCATGGAATTCAACTGTTCTCTAAGTATGCTTCTCTTTCTTCCATCCTCATACATTTCTCTCACCATATCCATCATGGTGGACAAGTATTTCTTCATGTCTTCATCAAAGAGTCTTGTGATGAAGAAAGAAGAATTTGACGACTCACTTGTAGAAGTAGTCATTATGCCAATGTACAAAAGAACTTCAAACAGGATCAACAAAGAGGTTATTCAAGCAACCTTTTGCAACAAACCTCTTGTGCTTCAAGGATTGCCTTGAGGTCCTTTGGGATAGAATAATGCCTTTAGCCCTTCTTCCTTCTTGCCCTTCCCGGACTAAGCTATCAATAGCTTTCCCTTCACCTCTGCAAACTCAGACAAGAGTCAGTTTGCAAACAAGCATAAAATCAACCTCTAACTGTTTAAACACCTTTCAGACAAGCAGTCTTTGCTCCGTCAACCAAGCATTCTGATATAACCTTCTTTGAAGGTGTGGTTAATCAATCTCAAGCTCTGGTACCACCTAATCTGAAAATGGGGCACTTAGGCTTCTTGTCTAACTTACAAGAACCTCTTCCACTTCCAAAGCTTAAATATTCCCAAGTCACAAATGATTAACCAATGCAAAATTAAATATGCTTTAAAATAGGTGTATGCTTATGTTTAATTTAACTGTTTATGTGCTTTAAAATCTGTTGTTTGTGCTGATATGTAAATACATGTAACAGTGCAACAATGCAACAAATAATAAACACATAAGATAATATTTTAATATGGAATTCACCCAAAACTCTTGGGCTACATCTTCTTGAGCTCTAGTCAATTCAATTAGGCTCTCTGGGATTATGGTCTAGGTTCTTTTTACAAGCTCTTGGCTCAACTCCATTGTTTTACACAGAAACAATGGGTTTAGACACCATTTTATCCCTAGCTCTGAAGCTCTCAGATTTCTGGCTCTAGTTCTCATTCTGGCTCTGGATCTGGCTCTAACTTTGGCTTTGGGTTTTGGCTCTGGCTCTAACTTTGGCTTTGGGTCTTGGCTCTGGCTCGTGGCTCTAGCTCTAGCTCTGGCTTTGGCTTTGGCTCTTCAGCTCTGGCTTCTTTGGCTCTGGCTTTGGTTTTCTGCAACTTTCAGCTCTCTGGCTTTTCACTTGAACTCCAAGTGACTCCAGAGACTCCCTCAGCTGCTCTGCATAGTAGCTTTTCACTCTCCCTTTTCTCTCTGCCTTCAGCTTGCAACTGCCCCCTCTCAATTGATCTCTCTGCCTCATTTGAGGTACTTTTCTGGATTTTTGGCTTCTCTGGTTGTTTCTCTGTGTTTCATTATCCCTTTGCGGCTCTGCAGCTTCACTGCTCCTTGTCGGTTAGACTGGCCATATGGCTCTGCAGCTCCGTGGCTACAAAATGCATCATTGCCTGTAAAAACGCCTGCTTCAGCGTGGCATGATGATCAGGAGCAGTTACAGAAGGAATCGGGGCCATTTCATAGGTGTTACACAGTAAAATATCACTGTCACCTTGTCAGTCTCCCTACTGTGCCATAAAGTTACATTCACTAAACCCATGCTCTCTGAAATGGCTAAAAACCCTCTTTGCCTAAGTTTATTGGATCATCGCGACTGTTCCTAAAATAACCGCACTGACTGGCGGGTGATAATGTAACTGGTGCGCTGCCAGGGCGAAAGAACACATGTTTTCCGCGCTGGTTGAATTTCACAAACAGCGCGCCCTCCGCTTGTGCTAGTTCGCGCTGACCAGACCTCTCCTGTAATTGAGTTGCGATGCCAGCGCGCCAGCCTAGTTTTGCACTCGCGCTGATCCTGTTTAGGCGAGTTTGTTCTAACAGCCAACTTTCCAGATGACTCCAGACTTGGCTGTTAGCATTGTAAAGGTTGCCATCCTTTCTCTGGCATGTCTGTTCGCCTGGTCACCCACTTTTCTTGGGGGAAAGCTCATCCTTTACCTATTCATGGAGACTCCTCCTTTAAAAGCCTCCACCATGGCCATGAGCATCTAGTTGGGAAGATATAGACTTTGACATAGAGGAATTCTTAGTGCATTATTGCTGCTCTTTGTAGGCATTTGGTGTGTTGTGTGAGGATTGCTTTAGAGCTTGAGGAAGGTTATGAGTTTGTTGCCTTGTATGTGAGAGAGAGACCTCTTTGACTTGGGAGATCTACTTCAAAGGTGAATTCTTGGGAGACATGCTGGCTAGACCCTCTAGAGAAGGACTCAGCGTCAGGACTTTGGTTGTACCTTACTCTATTTTCTGAATAATAAAGATAGATGACTACTGTTATGGTTCCATTCCCATTTGTTTTATGAATGATCAATGTGAATTATATCTTTCCTGAATATATAGTTGTTGTTATTAGATTTTACGCTTGTGTTTGTTCTCTCTTTGCTTGTGCAGGTGTCCGTCCGCGAAGATAGTGGAGGATTGTGATCGGCTGAAGCAAAGGAGCGAGAGGATCACCTCTTCATCAAACGTAGCGTTGGAATCCAAGTAGGTTTCCTTTACCCACTTGTTAATTGCAACTAGGAACCTGCAGAGTAGCATTGCTTGATTGTTGCTAGACCCCTTTTGGGCTAGTAGGGATCGCCTTTATCCGTAGAGGGGATTTACCTCTCCAACAATTTGGCGGCTCCACTGGGGATCTTGCTTGTCTCTTTGTAGTTCATCCTTGTTTTGATTTGATTATTGCTTTCTTATCAAAGTTTGGGGATTGATTTGCTGTTGATTGGTTTCCTGGTTCATCCTGGGAACTGATTTAATTGTCTTGAAAGCCTGTTGCCTTGGTTTGGGGATTTTTGGTTCGATTTTGATTGTTTTTTAGCCTCAGCGCGTTTTATTTCAGAACAGCTGCGCTGACATCGCACTGTTACTTCTTTGTTTTTCCTGTCATCGCTCTTATACATTTAACAGTCGTGCTGACCCTGTTTTCGGGCCAGCACCCTTTATCCGCGTCCTTCTGCGCTGACAGCGCAAAGTTGCTACAGGCATTGCCTTGTCATCGCTTTGTTGCTGAGGGGTCACCCGCGCTGACCCTGTAAAATTCTTTTTGCCCAAATTTACTTCCTAAACCTCTTGGTTTGGCTGTCCCCTGCTTTTTCCACTTGGCTTATAACTTGTTTTATTTTGTCTAAGCTGTCACACGCTTGTTTACGAAGCCTTGTTCCACGAGGGTTCGTTTGTTGCTTGTTTTCGGTTTCTACAAAGCCTTCCTTTGTGCTTTCGCTGCTTGGTTTGCGTTTTGCCTTAACTTTTACAACTGCTTGAGTATGTGGGAGTCTTGTTTGACTGGTTTTGAGTCTCTCTTTTGAGAAATTCTTAATTTGATTTCCTTTGATCATTACTTGAAGGTTTGTCTCCGTCTCTTCACAATTTTGCATCTTTTTGCTTTTGTTTTTGCAAAAAAATTTCCCCCTCATTCGCCGGGGGGGCTGAATTGGGTATGAGTGTTAATCGCCTTTGAGTATTTTTATTTTTCCATCTTTGGAAATCTCACCCAATTTTCTTGATTTGCACTTGATTGGTTCTTAGATTACATTAGAATCATCTTGTGTTTGAGAATTCTCTTGCATAGATCACACTTGCATAGGTCACACTTGCATAATCAGAATTCTCATTTGTGCATAGATTATGTTTGCACGCTTTTCAAGTGAATTGTGCATAAATTACAATTGCATAGATTACCTCTACCCTTTGGGTGTTTGCCTTCTTCTATCGATTTCACCTTTCTAGCCCTAGGGCATCTAGTGGCTTTGTGTGTCGAGCCTCCCTTAGGTGTTTTTGGTCTTCTATTGGGTCAGTCGACTCTCTAATCGCTCCCTTACATTTGCTCGGTGATTGTTGAAAGTGTTTCGGTTGTGTTCCAAGCGATTGCCTTCCTCCTTTGAATTCCTTTTTGTCTTGTTGAGCTTAGATCACATAGCTCATAAACCTTAGTTTTTCCTTTGATTTGGAAAACTGGTTTTTAGTGTGTTGGGAACTTTCTTGTGTTTGCATTGAGTGATTTCATTTTGCTTGGTGTAGCTATCTCTCAAAATCATTTTAAGTGCCTTGTGCCGTTGAAAAGAAAATCAAACTAGTATCTTTTACATTCAATAGTTTTAAGGGAAAGAACACTTCGTTGATTTGTGTTTTCAAAAGAAAAGTTTCATTTCCTTGCTTTTAGTTGCATTATATTGTTTGATTGGTTGTGTTCGTTTTGTTTGATCGAAATTCCTAACCTTCTCATAGTTGGAATTCATCGAACGAAATGATGTTCTTTGGCATGTAGTTTGCATCTAAGTGTTTTTGAGAGATCATATGGTAGGACTTGAAACTAAAACTTAATTCAAGATCAACCGTAAATTTAACCAAATTTATCTAAAAACGCATTGGAACTTAACGTGAATATCTAGAGGTCTAGGCTAGAGACGTGTTCCGGCGTCTTCCCTCGTCGCTTACCTGTGAGTGTTGGGTGATTCCTCCACGGTGAAACGATAAGTGCTAGTACGGATTGGGCTCCCACGTACCGTCGCGTATATATGGGGAGACTCCATTAGGCTTGCATCCTTTATCCATAGGAGGCCGAGTCTGCCACCTTGTGAACCGTAACGCACCGAATACAGCATTCGGGAAGATTGACTGCAGTACGGAAAGTCCTTGGTTCTCATACGATTGCCAAGGTGTATAAGCAGTTTTACGGATTGCTTGGTAAACCCTTTTGCTTAAAATCTCCAGAGCAGTCACTTTTGATCCTTTTCGGACTCTCTAAAAAGAAAAGGTGTAAGTGAGTGTCTTGTCACTTCGTGCTCATTAAACATTCGAAGGAGATAGAGTCATCTTTTCGTCCTTTTCTCGACTCTCGAAACATGAAAAGGTCAAGTTCAGTTCCTGTGTCTTAAATATTTATTTGGCCGCGAGAACATTACCTGGTTAGATCTTGTGTTCGTTAGCTTGAGTAGGTTTCTTTTGCTATGGCAACTTTTCCAGGGTTCACCAACCCAAGTTCCCCTTCTGACGGGAATCCTAGCCATTTCCCTCCTCTTGGAAATGTTGGTGCTCCTTATATGGCAACGTTATCCCTTCCGGGGTTAACTGTCGGGTTGCCTGTTTGGTTGTTTTCAACCTCTTTGGTCCCTACCGAGTCGGTTGATACTCCATCAGTCCCTCCACCTGCTCAACATCATGTTGAACCTAAGGTGGACCTCTCTCCTTCGACGCCTACTTCTACATCTCCTTCTTGTACTTCGCTTGGTGAAAGTTTCGATTCGAATAACCAGGTGGCTAAGAAGAAGAAGAAGAACAACAAGAAGAAGAAGTCTCCCAAGGGAGAGGTTACAAGTGCAACTGTTCCCGTAAGTACACCTGAAGTCGGGCCTCCTTCTTCTCCCCCGCGGAAGGTTAAGTTTCCTTGTCGATTATGCAAGGAGGACCATCTTCTTCGTGATTGTCCTGGTATTCCCAGGATCTTAGAAGTGTGGTCTCGTGATCAAGCCCGCCCCTCATCATCCACTAAGGCTCACGGCGATGTTACCTCATTAGTTGGGAATGGTAAGGGAAAAGGGAAGATTCGAATTCCCTGCAGACTTTGTGAAGGCAATCATCCCCTTCACCTTTGTCCACTCATGGATAAAGCCTCCACTGTTTTGGAAAGTCTCCCAACGCCCTCACCCCAACTCCTCGTTGGATATCAACGTCTTTCTGTAGCTGCAG
>APFE030913994.1:275205-332904 GCA_000404065.3 Pinus taeda
ATATTTAATTAATAACTATTTCTAAAGAAATAGATATTATTTTTTGATATTATGGTAATACTAATAACCAACTTATTATAACCATTAATATTAATTGATTAATAACCTAATGTTATCTAATTAATAAATTACGTAAGATCAAGTTATTGTACCTAATTTTACTAATTTCTAGATTATCAACATTATAAAAATATTAAATTTGTTAATATAAGTTGGACTGGGTTCTAGTGTCAAAAATAGCCGTTAGAGTCTGTTAGAGTCTCTGCTCAGTCTATTTAACTTGCTTGGTCTGTTTCTTCAACTTGTCCTGACGATGAACCACACTAGTTGGTTCGAAACGCGTCGACAAAGGTCTCTTTCATGTGATTTATGCCGAAGCTCTTCTTATAACTATGATGAATCACAGAAGCCTCAATTCTACAATTATAACATGATTTCAAACTATTGAATTATACACTCACAAATGTATTATTCTTTTAATATTAAAATGATAAATTTAGTATATCTTTTTAATACTTTTTTTTTTTTTGTAAGCTTGGTAGGACTACATCATCATCAGGTCCAACTTCTCACCTTGATCGGGGGGATAGCACAAGATTTGAACCCAAGACTTCTTGTTCGATGAGACTTTATTTCCATGACCATTGCTAATTGAGCTACCCCAAGCAAACAATACTTATTTAGTTTTTAACTTTGCTGTTGATTTTGTAATGATATAACATATTACTAATTGTTAGGGTTCTAGATTATATTATAGTTCAATACCATCGATATTATTAATTAATAATATTAATTTTTGTTTAACATTATCCAAATAATATTAAATTTGTTCAAACATCGCACTCTCAACCTAGTATGAAAGATATGTTGTAATGTTACATAAACATTTTGACTCGGCCCAATTATCAATGGTTTTCAGACTCCGAATTTTGACAACTCATGATTTTTCAGTTGATATTCTTCTCTAATGTAGCTTATATAAAAATATAAAACTCCAATTATTTTTTTGTTAAATATATTTATATGATTATTAACATAAACTAAATTAATCTATATTATATGTCTAGAAATAAAAGGGTTTATTTTGTAATCCTTATTACAATTTAAATTATAGTATATTAATATATAAATATTTAATAATCACTAAAATAAAAATTATATATATATAATATAATAATAATTATATAAATATATATATATATAATATATATATATATATATATATAATATATATATAGCATTGAGAGGAATTAAATCTCTCAAAGTGCAACCATTTTCTCAAGTTTTTCACTCAAAAAAGAGGTTTTCACTTTGAGAGATTTGATCCCTCTTGATCTAGAATTAACATGGATATAGGTTGGTTAACCCTTGAAGATTTGTGGATATCCATCTCGAAAATATTGGACAAGTTAAATTTTTTTATATGGTTTTCTGCCAAAAGTTTTCTACAATATTCATATGCTATTTATATTAACGTGTTAGTAATATCGTTAGATGATCTTAGCTCTAGTGGTTTGGTGAACAATTTGTTTCTCTGAGTTCGAGTTTTTGAAAAAATGTTGTAACTTGCTCATTTGTGGTATTTATGAAATAGTACCCTATCTTCTCACTTTTCATCTTCAAAACTAGAGCAACATAAAGTTTATTTAAATTCCATGGATTATGCTGTAATATTCATAATAGTATTTACAGATCAAGGGTTACAATTTATCTCCAAGTTAATAATGCTCTTTTAATTAATTTATCTCACATTAATTAATTAATAAAAATGTGATATCAATATGTCATATTGGGAATGTGGTATTGATAAGTCATGGTATTGGCCCATGGTATTGTATGAAGAACTATTTACAAGTTAATAAATTTCATAGTAAAGTGCAGTTAGATCTCCATCGTTTTTTTTTTTGACAGAAACGGTTAGAATGATATATTAATTCTTGGCTGAAATGCCTCAATTCAGATTACAAAGAGGAAGGGAGGGCTCAGGTATCGCCTCGACCAGGAACCATATGACTTTCCCACTAATGAGCCTGCGAATTTTGCATATTATATTACTTGCAGATTTCTCTATCTTTCTTAATTTGCAGATGCAAACAAACTGCTCCAATATTAGACAGTAAAACATTTTTATCAGACAATTAGGGGATGGGATCCCAGCCTTCGTTGCCGTCTCTTAGAAGAACTCCGAGAGGGAGAAGAGCCGCTTTATTGGCTTCGTCATCGGTTTCTTTGTTGTTGTCTCTCTTTATGTGAAGGAATTCCAGACTCTGAAAGGAGTTTGTCATGGAATTAATTCTGCTTAGCAATATAGATAGTCTTAAATCTGAATGAGAGGACTTGTCCACAATGGCCTTTATAATAGTTTGAGAGTTCACAAATACAACTGCATCTTTGATTCCCAAGAACTCTAGCACCTTGAGCCCCTAGAGAAGAGCTAATGCTTCAGCTTGAGTGCTGGTGTTAGAGCCCACTTCCCAAGCGTATCTAGTTTCAATTCTGTCCTCTGCGCTTCTAATAACACCACCTGCTCCAGAATTACCTGGATTGCCTTTTGCTGCACCGTCAAAAAAGAGTGCTTTCCTCGCCTTCTTGATGCAAAACCCAGCAAATTCTGTATCCTTAAGACGGATTTGCCAATGTTTTAGCGGAGGTGGGGTCCTAACTCTATCAGTGAATTGAAGATCAAGAGAGGTGCCCCATACGATTTCTTGTTCACTTAGATCTGTCTTGTCTAGCTGGTTTCCCAAACAGTCTTTTAGGTGACTTTTAATTTTTACCTAGGTTATCTTGGGATTGCTTCTTATCCCTAAATATCCTTTGATTTCTTTCTAGCCATATGTGCCAGCAAATTAATTTGGGAAGGGCGAGCCAAGCTTCTTTGATATGGGGATTTTGAGCAGTGCCACCAGGGTACATACGCTTCCAATTAGAGAACAGTTCAGAGCAGTGATTAGGGGGAGCGAAGTCCATGCTCCATGGACTTAAAGCCTCCTTCCAAAGGTCTCCAACAAATTTATAGGAGAGCATCATATTGGGGGCATTTTCTTCATGTTCCCCACACAGCGAGCAACGAGAGAGGCCGATAAAGCCTCTTTTCCGGAGCCTATCCTCTGTCAAAATTCTGTGGTGGCATAGGAGCCAATAAAACGAGTCGATTTTGGGGAACGTTGTTAGTGACTAGATCCCTTGCCAGGGCTTCGAATCAGGCGAGACATTAGGATGTTGAGAGAGCTGATTATAACCATGCAAGACAGTATAACTTCCAGGGGTCGGACCCCATCCCCGAATGTCTGCTTTCCTGCTATTCAAAGGGGCTTTGCCTTTTAGATGGGAGAGGAATGTAGCATAATCTTTGGCAAGATTCAGCGGCACCTCTAAATTTTTCCATCTTTGCTAGTCGTCATTCTCCTAGTGAGATAAGTCCCACAGCGTTTTAATACCGGCTCTGTCCATCCACTCTTTCAGTAAGACCAGAGAGCGGTCATCGGCAAGGGGGTCGCTTCCCATAATACGATCGTCCCAGATTTGGATGCGCTTTCCGTTTCCAGGAATCCAATGCGCGTGTAGATTAATCAAGGCGGAGGCTTTTTCACACAGTTTGTGAATCATTGATCCTATGGTTATCTTAGGTTTGTCCAGGCAGCATGCTCTCTTCCCATGGTAGTATTTTTTCCACAGTGCAAGCTCCGCCCAACCCGACTTTAGGGCGATGATCCTCCATAACAATTTTGCACCCATTGCTATATTTTGATTATTGAGATTTTTAAAATTCAATCCGCCTTCCATTCTGGGTAATGAGATTATGTCCCAGCTTAATAAGGGGATTCTCTTCGCATTAGCTTTGTCGCCTTTCCAGAAAAAAAGTTTCTTATATAATCCTCCATTTTCCTCGTGATGCCAATAGGAGCCATCATAACTGCTGCCTGATAAATGGGAAGGCTGTTCAAAACCGCTTTTAATAGCACTATCTTACCTACTAGATTAAGCCAGTTGTATCGCCAGGATTGAATTTTAGATTTGAATTTTTCCAACAGAGGCAACCAGTCTCTACTGAGAGCCATTTTTTGGAAGACAGGGAGCCCCAGATACTTGAATGATGTCCAAGAAGAGGTGGTTGTGAAACCAAAACAATTAGAAATGGTTTGGAGCGATCTGGCTGAGGCATTCCAGCAGAAGACATGACATTTGCCTTTATTGAGGCTGCTTCCTGAGTCTTCGCAATAGGCATCCACCACATTTTTAAATCTTTTAGCCAAGGCCAAGGAGGTAGCACCCAATAAGAGAGAGTCATCTGTGAAAAGCGCATGATTTATGCTTTTGACGCCTCTTGCGATATTTAATCCCATTATTTCTTGTTTTGACTGCTTTTTATTAAAGAGGAAGCTGAGAATTGAAGCTTGGAGGACAAAGAGCAGGGGGGAGAGAAGGCACCCTTGCCTCATCCCTCTAGAGGCTTTGAAGAAGTCAGTGGCTCTCCCATTCACCGGGGGGGCAATCTAAGGCTCACTAATACAAGCCTTGATCCATTTGATAAATTTGAGGCCAAACCCGAATTTATATAGGACATCTAGCAGGAATCTATGTTTCACCCTGTCAAAGGCACTTTCAAGATCTAATTTGACGACCATTCCTTTCTCTTTCTGGGCCAAGCTTGAGTGAATCGCCTCTTGGACCAAGATAAATTTGTCCACTATCTGTCTTCCCTGAATAAAACTCCCCTGATTCTCAGGGATAATGTTAGGGAGGATAGTTTTTAGTCCGTTTGCGATCACTTTTGTTATCAGTTTGTAGCCTATATTGCAAAGGGAGATAGGACGAAATCTGAAGAAGGAGTTGCTGCCTTTTTCCTTAGGGATAAGGGCCAGGAAAGCCGAGTTGGTGTTTCCCCCTATTTTCTGACAAGCTTGAGATTTCCGGACCATTCTGCATAAATCTTTTCCAACTATCTTCCAACAGTTCTGCAGGAATCTGGCAGTAAAGCCATCTGGGCCTGGGGCCTTATCAGGCTCCATAGCAAAGAGAGCGGTTTTGATTTCATTGTTAGTGACTTCTGCTTCCAAAAACTGATTCTTTCTGGTGGAGATCAGAGTGGGAACCTCATTTACTGAAGTTGAAGTATGCCCTTGGCCCTCTTTTTCACTATACAGATTTTTGAAATGGAAGAAGGCAACATTTTTTATGCTTTGAATGTCTCTATGGATGGTGTTCTCATCCTTGATTTCGGAGATGGAATTAAAATTTTTTCGAGCTCGGGCTTGCTTGTGAAAGAAGGATGAGTTCCTATCTCCTGCCTTGAGCCAAAGCCTACAAGATTTGGTCCTCCAGTACTCTTCCTCGGCCGAGCTTGCTTTAAGAAGTTTCTACTGTAGGTCCGCCTCCTTTTTGAGAATTTATTTTGTGATCTCTTCGTTTTCTGAGTTCAGGTGATGGATATCGAGAAGTTCTTGTAACTTTTTCCTTTCCACTGCTGGGTTGGGAAGAGATTTTACCCAGTTTTTCAATGCAACTTTCACTCTCCTGAGCTTTTCCTCCCAAACAAAGAAGGCAGAGCCATTGACTGGTTGCTTCCAGGTATCTTTTACTAATTGCATGAAGGTTTGTTCCTTGACCCAAAGGGGGCTGAATTTAAAAGGAATGGGGCCTTGATCCATGTGAGCCAAGAGATCAAGTTTGATAGGCCTGTGATTAGATACACTACAAGGGAGAATATGCATTCTAGATTCTAAACCAAGTAAAAGAAAACAACTTTGAACAAGAAATATGTCTAACCTTGCAGCAATATGACCCGGACCGAGTCTTTTATTAGACCATGTATACTTGCCCGACGAAGGTTTGATGTCGATCATGTCCCAATCCTGGAGTAGATCCTCAACCCATTCTCGTGCTGGATCCCTTACAATGCTTCCTCCCCGTTTTTCAGTCAAAGTTAATGTGAGGTTTAGATCCCCGACAATGATGATATTTGCTAAATCATCAGAGTCTGCCAAACCTCTAATAGAATCCCAGCAGATCTTTTTTTCTCCTGCGCTGACTGGAGCATACACGTTAAAGAGACAGAGGGTCTCATTTGAGTCAACGTGCTTCAACTTTGAGAACAACCAATGAGTGTTGGCGATCTCTTTCACCCTTGAAAATTTGTTTGCATTCCAGAGGGTGCCCAGGCCTCCTGAGGCACCCCGTGCTGAGACATCTTGCCCTTCACTTCTCTTCCACAGATTTTTGGCGATATGGAGGCAGGCCTCTTCCTCCATTTTGGTCTCTTGGATGAGGAGTATGTCAGTAGATTCAGATCTTATCAGACTTTTGACAGCTTCTTCTTTTATTTTGCTCCCCATACCCCTACAGTTCCAGGAGATGATCTTCATCACTTACATTTGGAATGGAGAGCTCCTTTAGAGCTCTGGGGCTAGTTTCTAGTCATCTTCGGATTTTTAGCCAAGAGTTTCTCAAGGGTAGGTTAGCTTCCTTGCAATTTGTCTTTAAAGGTCTCCTGCTCTCTTTTTTCACGGGCAGATTTTCGACCTCTCAATGATCTTCTGGCCGAGGTTTGTGATTCACTTATTTCGCCTTCTTCTTTTGAATCCTCTAAGCCTTGCACTTCCTTAGCCTCTTCTGAGGGTATCTCTTCCATTCTATCTGCAATACTATCGGCTTGCTTTGGTCTCGGGGGGGGGGCTCTTTTTGGGGCGATCCTTCATTTTGTATCTCCAGTTCTTGGGTAACCTCTAATGTTGAGCTTAGCTGTATAAATTTATTTCCCTGCTCTTCCATGTGAGGAGTTTGAAGCCCTGAGCCTATTTTGGGAGCTTTACCATTGATATTTCCAGTTCTAGGGGCTTTTCTTTTGGTCCTTTTAACCTGCGTCCATCCTTCCTCCTTGCCTTTCTCTGCTTCAGTATTTTTTGGGCATTCTCTAGCAAAATGGCCGTAGACCTGGCACTTCCTGCACTTGAACGGAAGCTGCTCATAATCCAGCTTTTGGAGATGCGTCCAACTTCCAACCCTAATATTTATTGCCTCAGGCAGATCGACCTCAAGGTCAACTTCAACACAGGTTCTAGCACAATCATATTGTTCTTTACTGTTTGCTCGATCAATAAATTTACCCAAGGTGTTCCCAATGTGCTTAAGGGACTCCCAGTTCCAAAAATGCATTGGCAGATTGGGCAATCTAACCCACACAGGGATGACTGTGGGAACGTCAACTGCTGGATCAAAGTCAGGCGTCCACTTATTGAGATACAGGCCCTGGGGTCCCATGAAATAGGGTCCATTACAAAAAATCAGATCCTTATCTTCCTTTTCAGAGAATTCAAATAGGAAGAATCCCTTCCCCAGAAAATACGAAGTGACTTTGCCTTTTATGAGCGGTGCCTAGTTCCTTGCGACCCAGCTCTCTGTGGTTTTGGGGGAGGGGCAGAGTCCAATGAACTATCCCACCAAAATGCGCTCAGCCAAAGAAAGGGTGACCTGAATCGGTTTCTCAGGAGGAAGCGAAATCTTTGGGATATCATCCAAGCGTTTCACAAATTTCGCAGCCTCAGTTGTTTTCTTTTTTGGCAGAGATTTCAGAGGTTTAGAAAAGGCCTCGGCTTCCGAGAGGGGGGGTGCGGATGACTCCATTGAAGAAGCCTTAGCTCGATCGGATCGAGCTCACCCAAACCCCAACGGGCATAGTCCTTCCAGTCTGCTCGGAGAAGCGATCCGTCAATTTGCAGAGGGCAATGCACCGTAGGGAAACACCTTGCAGGTCGAAGCACCTCGTGGGAGAAAGACCTCCGGAGCGGCCACAGGGCCGAGGCAACGACCTTAGGTGAAGGGTATCGGTTGCAGGGCAGACCTTAGGTGAAGGGTATCGGTTGCAGGGCAGCGATCAAGTGCGGTTTCTCAAGTTTTCTCAACTGCATCCCCTAGATCTCCACTGTTAAGAATATTGTTACATGTTTTTAAAAATGTATATGTGTTTAACTCATACATTAATTCTTTTTATAATTAATAATAATGATTATTTAAAATAAAGTTATAATTTAGACAATGTGAGATTTATAATGAGGTAAGTGTTTTGATACTTATCATGAATGTGTACATAGGGCAAAATAAACTCCACAATAGAAAAAATTGTACTATTAAGATGAGGAATGCAAATATTTATACATCTCAAATATCGGTACCAAACAGTTATGTCTGGACAACTTATTAACTGAAAATAGAAACTAATTACACTAATATTGTACATTGAAAATCATGAAGGATTAGTTAACATTCCCCCCTTAATCCGAAGGGACATCTGACATGCCAAGTAACACTCTGAACTCTTCAAACTTTTCACGTCACAGTGCCTTTGTAAATATGTTTGTGATCTGGCCTGAAGTAGGACAATGTGTCAGAAGAATACGTTTGGCCTCCACATAATGTCAAATCAAGGGATATTTGGTATTAATATGCTTTCTTCGATTATGAAACTTAGGATTCCTGGCCAAGTGAATTGCATAAGAGTTGTCAATAAGTAGTGGAGTTGAAGCCTTTTGTTTTTGTTGCAAGTCTTTAAATATTTTGCGAATCCAAATGATTTCTTTTGTGGCTTGAGCTGCTATAATGTATTCGACTTTGGTGGTAGAATCAATAAGAACAAATTGCTAGTATGATCTCCAATTGATGGTTGATGATCTAAGATTCATCAAATAAACAGAAGTAGAAACCCCATTCTCCTTATCTCCATCAAAATCATAATTTGAATAGCTGGTGAGATGGAAATCTACAATTTTGGAATATTTGATACGATATGTTTGAGTGCCTTTCAAATACATGAGCACTCGCTTTGATGCATTCGAATGACCTTCACATGGCTTATGCATGAACTAGGAAAATATCCCTCATCAAAAGCTATGTTAGGTTGAGTAGTAATTAAAAAATTCAAACTTCCAACAAGTTGCTTGTACTTTGTTGGATCTTCAAATGTACTTCCTTCAGCGAAAGTAAGCTTCAATTTTTTCTCCATTGGAGTAGCAACAAGATTACAATCCTCCATCCCAAATCTGTGCAATAATTGTCCAATATACTTCTTTTGAGAAATAAAAATATATTTGGGTTTTTGATCAACTTCAATCCCTAATTAATAATGCAATAAACACAAATTTGTCATGTCGAAAAATTTCAATAATTCTCTTTTAATGGACACTATATAATCATCATTATTTCAAGTGATCATCAAATCATCTACATAGACAACCAAATATACAACCAAGTTTCCAATCTTCTTAACAAAAAGAGTTGCATCATCCAAATCAAAGAACTTATAATTCAACTTGAGAAGGTGTTCAATTAATTTTTCATAGCATGCACAAGATGCTGATTTCAATCCATACAAAGACTTCACTAACTTACATACCTTTTTCTCTTTTCCTTTGATAACAAAACCCTCTAGCTGAAACATATGAACATCCTCCTTCAAATTGCCATTCAAAAAAGTTGTTTTTACATCCATATGGTGTATCTTCCAGCTATTTTGACCTGCAAGAGAAAACATATTTCTAATTATGCCCCATTTTGTTGTAGGTGCAAATGTATTTGTGTAGTCAACAACTTCCTTCTGAGCATAGCCTTTTGCTAGAAGCCTTACCTTGTATTTATCAAGCGAACCAACTGCCTTATATTTGATCTTATACACCCATTTGCAACCAATAGGTTTGACACCATCAGGAGGATCCACTCCTTTTTGATTGCATCCTTCCATTCATGATCCGATTTGGAACCATAAAAATTCTCAAAGTGTTATGACTATATCAAAATCACGACAGACTTCAAAACTTGTGAACAAAGAGCTATCAGGAAGGACCTCTAGATAGTGGGAGTTTGTAGCCAGCAAGGAACGACGAGGACCTCGGTCAAAGCACGCTGACCGAGGCCCATGGAGACCGCGCAGGATGCAAAATAGCAGTTAGGAAGTCCGGATTGGAAAGTGGGGGCTATTTTTGATGCGCGATTAGCGCTAATTGCGCATTTCTGGGCAAAACCCCTCAAGAAGGAAAAGCTCTGAAGTGCTCGATCGCATGGGAAGCCAGGAAACTGTAGGGAAAGTGCTAAAGCAAAAGGCGGGCCTCGCGCTCCAAAATCGGCAGAATATCAGAGGCATATTGGGTGGTAAGCGGATTTGGTAGAGAACGAGCGATTCCATACATTGCATGATGCGTGTCCGGCGGATGAGAGAGAAAACTGCCTCTCATTGCGGGCTAATGATCGAGTAAGTCAACCACGCGATAAGAGCGAACACTGTAGGATCTAAGGGTTCCAGATCTGACGACGGAGATTGCGCCCGATGAATGACCGGATCTGGAAGGAGAATTAAGCTGCGGCATATAAAAGTTTAAAGTCTGATTTGACCATTGAGTTGGCGGATGAATCGTTACACAGTGTAACTGAAATACCAAACCATTTGAGGAAGAGATGGCACAGTTCGTGAGAGGACAAGTGGCCACTTCCCTGTGAGACGTTACATAGTGGCGATGATGCAGAGGCAGGGAACTCCAAGCGAACAACAATAGGCGATCCGAAGGGGCGGAAGGGGAAGTGAAAAGTCATGAGACAAAGTGGCTTTAAGCCATGAATAGACAGAGACAGAGACAAGGAGAGCACGAAGCGAAAGTGAGCGAGCACTGTAAGAAAGAAAGGAGATAGTGGGACAGAGAGACAAAACAGAGAATAAGCAAGAAGCAAAAAACAGAGAGCCGAGCTAACCTGTAGAGCAAGGTAGCATCGAGCAGACATAAGGCTTGAGAGGTTGAGCAATCGCTGAGAGGATATCTATCTGGAACTGGGTACTAAATTGGACTCATCACATTCAATACCAGTTGAGGAATCCAAGAACCACCTTGCTAAGCATCCTCTGTTTCAGGACTCAAATTGAGCTCCTCATTGTAAAAACTCTGCTTTAAAGACACAATAAGAAAATGCCACCACTGAAAGCTAGACTGGAGACGTAGCCCAGGAGGATTGGGTGAACTCCTTATTAATTTGTTGTGTTCTTGTATTTTCTTACTGTGTTTCTCTTGTTGTTTTCCATTTTCCAGCGTCTGTGTATTTTGCAATTTGATCGATTCGTTGCGTAGATAACATAGACACACACCAACACATGAGTCTGTAATACCTTCATTCATTAATTAATTAACTAAGATCACTTACGAGTGATTTTCAGATCAAGTGGTATTAGAGCACAAGGTTGTTAAGGTTAGACAAGCTTGTGTTGGATTTAGCTGTTGAATGCTAACTAAATCAACGCTCAAATTAGGCGAAGGAGAGTTGGTCGAAGCTAATCCTGAATTGGGAGAGTCTATCCTCGGAAGAAAATGTCAGAGGAAGGTTCTATGGGGCCAGACCTTCAATTCATAGATAGTTTCCTAGCCATAAAGTCCATGGTAGAGGAAATGTATAGGGACTTTAGAAAACACAAAGATGAAGATGAATCAGGCTCTAGACAAGGCAAAGGAGAATATGAGTCTCATTTCCATGACCACTCAAAAGGCAAAGGGAAAGAAGAAAGCTTTCTCACACCTCCTAATAGCCCTGAACATAAAAAAAAGGCATCTTTGATTAAACTAGATGTCAAATTTGATTTACCTATATATGATGGAGAGTTGAATGTAGGAAAGTTGGACAATTGGATTAGACAAATTGATGTTTATTGCAGAGTGTAGAATATCAATTCAGACAAGAGTAAGATTCAGCTGGCAAGCCTACGCCTTGGAGGCACTGCCTTGGTTTGGTGGGAAGGTAGGACCCAACCTGACCTCAAGAGACATGGTAAGACTATCTTTGTCTGCAGTGAATTTGTTTCTGCAATCAAAAAGTAGTTCTATCCATTGGCCTACATGCAGCAAACCATGATGAGCTGGCAAACTCTTCGATGGTTGAAAGGGCAAAGTGTATAGGGATACACTCAAGAATTTAGAAAGAGAGCATTGACTCTATGAATCTCATTAGACTCACCTGAGACTCTGTTGAAGTACATTGGTGGTCTACACAACTACATGAGGCACACTATCCTCATGTTTAATCCCACTAGTATAGATGAGGTATCTGTACAAGCTACTCATCTAGAAGCTAGAGGAAAGAATGGAAGTCCAAAAGTTGGGGGATCATCCCAACCCACTGCAAGAAAGAATAAGGACAAAAGAAAGCAGAAATGGAAAGTAAGGAAGGCTAACATTGCACAGAAAAGCAAGGCTTCATGCACTCACTGTAAAAAGGATGGCATGATGATGAGCCCTGTTGGACTTTGCATCCAGAGTTGAGACCTAAGAAGTTCGAGGGCAAGAAGAAGAAGATTGCTGCAGCTATTCAGAAAGATTTGGGGTCAGACTCAGGAGATGAAACGACTATTGTAGCCATAGGTATAAGAGGTTGTCCACTTTAGAGAACGCAGAAATCAAGAAGCAGGTGCAGGAGTTGCTTGAGAAAGGGTTCATCAAACCTAGCACATCACCACGTGGGTCACGAATTGTTTTGGTGAGAAATAAAGATGGCTCATGGAGAATGTGCATTAATTACCGAGCACTGAATAAGATAACAATAAAAAATTGTTATCCCCTTCCTCGCATCGATGATATTTTAGATCAATTGAAAGAAGCTGTTTATTTTTCCAAGCTGGATTTGCATAGTGGATACCAGCAGGTTAGAGTTGCAGAACAAGATGCATGGAAGACTGCTTTCAAAACAAAGCAGGGATTGTATGAGTGGCTGGTTATGCCTTTTGGCTTAACTATTGCTCGTGCTACTTTCATGAGATTAATGAATGATGTACTGAGAACTTTTCTTGATGATTTTGTTATTGTGTATTTGGATGACATTCTGATATTTAGCAAAACGTGGGAAGAACACTTAAAGCATGTTAAGAAGACACTAGATGTTTTGAAAGAGAGAAAATTTATGTTAAACTCTCAAAATGTGAATTTGGAAAAACATATTTGAATTATTTGGGTCATATAGTAGGGGGTGGTGAATTGAAGATAGATCCCTCTAAAGTGCCTGTCATTGTGAACTTGCCTAAACCCAAATATGCTACAGAAGTTAGAAGCTTCTTAGGAGCATCACAATATTGGAGGAAGTTTATTTCTAACTTTTCCTCAATTGCAGCTCCCTTACATGCTTTAACAGGATTAAACAAGGTGTTTCAGTGGGGAGGCAAACAACAGAAAGCCTTCGACACCTTGAAAGAAAAGATTAGTACAACACCTGTACTAGCACTGCCTGATCTTCAAAGACCATTTGAGATCCAAACAGATTGCCAGTGACTATGCCAGGGAGCAGTTGACCACCAAACGGTAAACCCATATGTTATTATTCTGAGACATTTAATTAATGCAGTAGTTAACTATCCTACATATGATAATAATTGTAAGCATTAGTACAAAGGTGTGGAAAAAAGTGGAAACATTACTTAAGGGCAAAGAGATAGTAATACATACTGATCATCAACCACTTCAATATCTACACTCCCAAACTAAGTTGCAGCAATCAAGAAACTATAGATGGATGGGTTTCCTACAACAATTTCATTTAGTCATCAGATATAAAAAGGGCATACACAATAAAGCTGCAGATATGTTATCTAGACTCATTATAAATGCATCTACTATACTTAAGCATAATTCAGTGTTACATGAGAGTTACATTGAACAATATGCTCAAGATATAGACTTTAAAGATGTATATACAATTTTAAGTCAAGGCAAACGAGTAGAAGAATTGGATTATCATGTAAAGAACCAACTCTTATATCATTGTGGTAAGTTATGCATTCCAAAAACTGAAAGAGTAAAGATAATTCGAGAAGCACACACTTCTCTAATATCACGTCACTTTGGGGTAAGTAAAACAGTTGCACAACTGCAAAGATTTTGTTATTGGCCAAAAATGAACAAGACAGTTTCTAGATATGTAAGAGGGTGTACTATGTGTGCAAAAAGCAAGACCAGCAATAGAAAACTAGGCTTGTACAGTCCATTACCAGTTCCTTCTCACCCTTGGGAAAGTTTTTCCATGGATTTTGTTGGAGGACTATCTAAATCTAGGAAAGGTCATGATTATCTGTATGTTGTTGTGGATAGGTTCAACAAAATGTGTATTTTATACCTTGCAATAAATAGATTACAGCTGAACAAACTGCAAAATTGTTCTTTCAACATGTATGGGTTCATTTTGGATTACCCACTTCCATTGTATCTGATCGAGACACCCGATTTGTGGGAAAGTTTTGGTCAAGTATGTGGGAACTGATGGACACCAAACTGAAGAAAAGCACAACTTTCCATCCACAAACTGATGGCCAGACATAAGTAGTTAACAGGAGTGTGATCCAGTTAGTCAGGGGGTATTGTAGCAAGCATCCTAAGCTTTGGGATGAACGTTTATGTTATGTGCAACATGCTTACAACATAGCAAAACATTTTTCTACACAGAGATCTCCTTTTGAGACCTATTTTGGTTTCACACCAAGGTCTCCTTTGGATTTTGTCTTTGGTAAAGACACCACAGTTGAGGGACACAGCGATGTGGACATGGCAACTAGGTTCATTGAACAAATCCAAGAGATCCACCAGGCAGTACAGGAATAGATGGAAAAGAGCCAAGCCAAATACAAGGCAAGGCATGACAAGCATCGGATGGAGCATAGTTTCCAAGTTGGTGACCAAGTCTGGCTGTATATCAGCAAGGACAGGATGCAAGGTGAAGGTAAAAAGCTAAAGCCTATTAGGTATGGACCCTTCAAGATACTTGAGAAGAATGGTGAGAATGATTTTCGCCTTTATCTACCAGCTTACATGCACTTCTACTCAGTCGTAATGCATATTGCTTGAGATTGTTTGAACTGTCACTAATTGAAGATCTCGAAGAGCAGAGTCAATTGCCTTCTATTGAGGACCTGTTACTTGAATATCTTAATGAATTGCAGGAAGACACTGTTCTGGACAGGAAGGTGAGGACGACGTGTAGGGGAGATGTTGAGTACCTCAGAGTTGGGCTCAAGGGTTCAAAGTTGAGCAGTGCAAAGTGGATAGAGATTGGACAAGTGAGACAATTGTACCCTCACTTAGTCGATGCTTCAAAACCAAATTTTGGTGGTCTAAAAGCTTTTTCAGTGGGAAGGCCATGATTCAAATTGGATCCATAAAAATTATCAAAGTGTTATGACTGTATCAAAATCATGATAGACTTCAAAACTTATGAACAAATAACTATCAGGAAGGACCTCTGGACAGTGGCAGTTTGTAGCCAGCAAGGAACGACAAGGACCTCGGTCAAAGCGCGCTGACCAAGGCCCATGGAGACCACAAAGGATGCAAACTAGCAGTTAGGAAGTCCAGATCGGAAAATGGGGGCCATTTGATGTGTGGGCAAAACCCCTCGACAAGGAAAAGCCTTGAGGCACTCGATCGAGTGGGAAGTTGGGAAACCGTAGGGAAAGCGCTAAAGCAAAAGGCGGGCCCTGCGCTCCAAAACCGGCGGAATATTGGAGGCATATTGGGTGGTAAGCAGATTTGGTAGAGAACGAGCGATTCCATACATTGCACGACGCGTATCCGGCGGATGAGAGAGAAAACTGCCTCTCATCACGGGCTAATGGTCGAGCTAGTCAACTGCGCGATAGGAGCGAACACCGTAGGATCTGGGGGCTCTAGATTTGACTGCGGAGATTGCGCTCGATGAATGACCGGATCTGGAGGGAGAATTAAGCTGTAACATATAAAAGTATGAAGTCCGATTTGACCACTGAGTTGGCGGATGAATCGTTACACAACATAACCGAAATACCGAACCATTTGAGGAAGAGATGGCGCAGTTCGTGAGAGGACAAGTGGCCACTTCCCTGTGAGACGTTACACAGTGGCGATGATGTAGAGGCAGGGAACTCCAAGTGAAAAGCAGCAGGTGACCCGAAGGGGCAGAAGGGGAAACTAGCAATCATGAGACAAAGTGGCTTTAAGCCATGAACAGACAGAGATAGAGACAAGGAGAGCATGAAGCGAAAGTGAGCGAGCACTGTAAGAAAGAAAGGAGACAGTGGGACAGAGAGACAGAACAGAGAATAAGCAAGAAGCAGAAAATAGAGAGTCGAGCTAGCCTGTAGAGTAAGGTAGCATCGAGCAGACAAAAGGCTTGAGAGGTTCGAGCAATCCCTGAGAGGATATTTGTCAGGATCTGGGTACCAAATTGGATTCATCCCATTTAAGACCAGTTGAGGTCGAGACTTAGTAAGGAAGAGTTTGTGGACTCTAGTGGCTTGGGGAGTCCAAGAACCACCCTGCTAAGCATCCTCTATTTCAAGAGACTCAAATTGAGCTCCTCATTGAAAAACTCTACTTTAAAGACACAATAAGGAAAGGCCACCACTGAAAGCTGGGTCGGAGACGTAGTCTAGGAGGATTGGGTGAACTCCTTATTAGTTTGTTGTGTTCTTGTATTTGCTTACTGTGTTTCTCTTACTGTTTTCCATTTTCTAGTGTCTGTGTATTTTGAAATCTGAATGATCCGTTGCCTAAGATAACATAGACACACACCAACACATGAGTCTTTAATACCTTCATTCATTAATTAATTAACTGAGATCACTTACGAGTGATTTTCAGATCAATTCATCACAATTAGCAGCTTCTTCAAAACAATTGGGTTCGCTAATTGTCAAATGATTAAATTCACAATAATGAGAAATGTTACCTGAATCGCCTTTAGAAGAAATTTCTGTTTCAAAGCCATCATACTTGCTTGGAAATCTTCGAACACGTGTGGATCTTTATAAATTACTGAAGTGGTTATGATGGTTGCTCATCTTGAAAAACAGGCTAAAGAACAGATTCTTCAAGAGCAATTTCTGACCCTGTAGAAACAACACTATCTTCCAAATTTCCTTCAACAGTAACATTCTCATCATTCTCATGATTCAAAGATGGAAAAACCATAGACTCATCTAGAATGGGAACCCCCTGCTTTAATATGTGGGACATCATTATTAGATTTAAAATACAACTTTTTGGATGCAAATTTCTCCAAATGAGTCAGTTGCTTGTTAACAATGGAATTATCTTTATCTGATTCAAGAAAAATAATATCTATGGAAAGAATGAACTTCTTATTTTCTTCATCACACAACATGTATGCTTTGGAAGTATTAGAATAACCCAAGAATATACATTTTTGACTCCTTGCACCTAATTTATTTAGTTATTGCCTAGTAATTAAAGCATGACATTTAGATCCAAAAACTTTGAAATGATAAACAATTGGGAGTTTATAATACCAAAGTTAATAAGGAGTTTTGTTATCGATAATCGAAGAAGGACTATGTTTTATAATATATGTTGCACAAAGCACTACTTCTCCCCAAAACACCAACTTCACATTCTTAAAAAACATCATAGACCTAAGCATCTTAAGCAAAGTTCCATTCATACGTTATGAAATGCCATTTTGTTGCTGATTATAAGGTATGATAGTCTGATGTTTAATTCCATTGTCCTTCAAATATTGTTCGAAAACATGAGAAGTATATTCACCACCGTTATCAGTTCTAAGAATTCCTACATTATGTTGAGTTTCATTTTTTATCATCAAACTAAAAGTTTTAAAAACTTCAAACACTTATGGCTGGTCTTTCAACAAATACACCCAACACATTCTCGAGTAATCATTAATAAATGTCAGCACATGTTTATTTCCATGGGTAGTTGCAATAGGAATAGGCCCACATAAATTTAAATGTATGAGACCTAATTTTCTGGAAGCTCTAGACGAATAACTATGAAAAGATTGTTTACAATGTTTTCCCAAAATACAAGCATCACATGGTGTCATCTTTCGTGGAATTGTAGGCTATACTTTAATACCCCGCTTTCTCGTTTTCATAATTAATGTGACCAAAACGTGCATACCACAATAAACTGGAAGATAGAGTATCACTTTATTGTGCAAAAAGAGCAGAACTATAATGAGAATTTATAGTAGATGATGTGCCATTCAGTTTTAAAAGCATACCTTCTTCAAAACTGGTCATAGTGACTGCATGATCAGATGTCGTACGTATTGCAATGATGCCATCAAAGATATGTATGGAATTCCCTTGTTGTCGAATATGTATAAGAGACATTAGATTTCTTTAAAATTGTGGAATGTAAAGGACATCTTGTAGAGCGTAATCTGTAAGTTTGGTATCTTCAAACAAATGGATCCAATTCTTGAAGGATTAAGTTGAGATTTGTCAGCAAAATATACTACTCCATTAACTTGGTCACCGAATGTTTAAAAAAAATATCTCCTAAAAGTCATATGACATGTATCTCCTGAATCCAAAATCCAACTGTCTTGCCATGAAGAAAATGTAGTACTAAACACTTTGTTAATATTAAAATTGCAATGAGCAACAATGTAATGTGCAGAATCTGATGATTTTCCCTTATCTAGTGGTGGTTGATCTTTCTTTTCATTCAATTGTTCTCTCCTTTCACTGAATTTCTCCCAAGGAATTCTACAATTAGCATCAATGTGACCAATTTTACCACATCTAAAACATTTGATAGTTGGTTTATCATTAAAATTCCTTTGTTGTCTATCATTTTGATGTTTGTCTCCCTGATTATTCCCCCCCCCAGCCTCTATAATTTCTTCTACCATGACCTCTAGTACTTTTATCACCTCTAGAAGTTTCATCATGAGACTTCCAATCTTTTTGTGCAAGGCAGAATGTTTCTACGTTAGAATTTGGTGGAGCCTCTTTCTTCCGAAAGGCCTTTTTTCTTTCAACTATTTTGTTCACTAGTTTATCAAATGTAGTGTCTTTTAACTGCCCACTAGCTTGAAGGGATTCTAAGTATTGTGGATAGACAGGGGGAGAACTTTAATAAAAGTAGTAAGTTGTAAATATACTTCAATATAATTTGCTTTTATATCATGAAAAGTAACTTTTATTTTAGAATCCATCTAAATTAAAGTATCATTATCTTTCATCTCTAAATTGAATACTCTCCACAACAACTAAATGATTTCAAGTTCTGAATGTAAATCATAAAGTTCTTTCAACTTTTGTACGCTTCAAATGTTGCACCACAAGAAATGATATATCTACTTACCTCCTCTGTTATTGATGTAATGATTAATGCATATGCTTTATTGTCTCTGAAATTGCACGTTGCTTTTCACTTTCAAGCAGCTTTGGTGCAATTTATTTTCCATCATTATCTTTCTTGCCTTGACAGACTTCCCACAAATTGTTAAAAATAAGTGCACTTTTAAGCTTGCGAAACCATTCTTGATAATTCTATTTTCCGTTAAGAAAAACTCTCACTATGGAAACTATTGAAGTCATGATGGCAGTGTTATTTTATAGTTAGAAAATAAAATAATCTCAATAAATTTTCTTTACCTTTGTGAGTCTTATTGTGCCTCTTTCACGAAACTGAGCTTCTCTGAGAAAAATGTTAAGAAGCCATAAAAAATTTCTTCTCCTTTATAAACTTATCTCTCAAATAAATTTTATAATTTATAATAAACTTATCTCTCCAAAATAATATTCTAACAATATTCAATAAAATCGACTTCTGGGCAAAATTCAATAAAAGTCATACAAAAAAATATATCCTCCAATTGCTATCATCTGAGAACTATATGGAATGCCATAGTTTCACCTGAAAATGTAAAACTTTTCACATACTGCAAGCAAAACCTATGTTGGAAGCGATTTGGATAAAGCCAACAAAGAATTATAGAACTGAGCCCCTGCTTCGGCCTTGAACTTGAAATATTTATGGTGGAGGAGTCTGATGTGCTTATGTATTCAACAAATCATGCATCAGACAGATTGTTGGTTCTGATTGTCGGATATCGAGGCTGACCAGATCAATGGTCCACAACCATTGTGGGTTTCCAACTAGTTTAGTCTTTAATGCCACTTCCAAAACCTGCATTCACCAACAATTGTCACGTGGCTCCGAAAGATTCCCATGTGGGATACTCATGAGGATTAACAATCATGCACTTTGCATATCCTACACTAATACCAAACATCAAATCAATTCATCGTCGATCTACTCTAAAGACTGATGCAGAGTTAAATGTCAATCAGACCTGCTAACACATTTCCACATCATCACTGGCGTCATCTCCGATAGGATCATTTCACTATTCATACTCCAACGTGATCAAAGGCACACAACACAAAACAACTGAACCAAAACAATGCATGGAGTTTATGAACAATATCGACGCTTTGATACCATTGTACATAGGGCGAAATAAACCCCACTATAGGAAAAATTTGTATTATTGAGATGAGAAATGTAAATATTTATACATCCCAAATATGGGTATCACAATTATGTCTCAACAACTTATTAATTGAAAAATAGAAAATAATTACACTAATAATGTACAATGAAAATCCTGAAGGATTAGTTAACAAAATCTACATTTACCAATCAATTTATATGATTGCACTAATTTATTTGTACTTGGTTGAGAAATTTTTTTAAGTTATTCTTAAGAGAAATGATGCTTTTGAAATAGCACATAAATTTTAAAATTATATCTTTCAATTGTCAGTTTAGTTTTAAGATTTTTATATTGCATTCATAATTCTATTAATTGTTGGTTTAGTTTTAGAAATTTTCTAGGTTTTGTTTTTGAAGTGAGATCTAACCATGTTGGAGACACTTTCTTGTCCCAACTACTACCCATCATGGAAGCTAGTGCAATACAGTCATCTTTGTTTCACAGAAAAATTGTTTACCAAGGTGTCAAATTTAACTGGATGGTAAAAGATCGCTAGAATTCGACCATTTTATTACAAAAAAATCTGATAGTAAGAGGGCTTGTATCTTGTTTTTAATGGTGGAAATGGATTTAACACCATCAAAAACCATTAGGGCCCCTAAAATCTCAAAGCTTCAACAATTGACCCGATTTTTCAAAGATTTTTATAAGATTTGATCAAAATCATGCTAGAATTTTCATGGTTTCCGAGCGAAACTTAAATCTCGTTACACTACGGATTTCACAAAATTGTAATTTATTTGTACTTGCCTGAGAGTTTTGTTTTGTTTTTCTTTTTCTTTTTAGTTAAGGGAAATAATGCTTGTCAAATATCTTGAATAAATTTTATAATTGTGTATATTTCATGTAACTTGTTGCGTCACTCTTGAGCCGAGTATGGTAAAGATGTTGTAATGTCATGTTTAACATTTTGACTCGGTCAAAAAAAAAAAAAAACTAAAATAAAAAAAAAAAATTAAAGAAATAACATAAAATTGTCCAGCCTTATATGGTAGAGATGTTGTAATGTCATATTTAACATTTTCACACAATCAAAAAAATAAAAAACATAAAGTTAATAATTATATTAATAATTATTATAATTAATAATTAAACCAACTTAAATCTGTCATCAAATCCCTTGAGATGCTTGAGATGCAGACTTCTTTTAGAGTGAAAAGAGATTTGATCTCTCACGAAGGTTGGTAGATCCAAAGTTAAAATGGATCTAGACTAGTTATATAATTTACGTATGAAGTTCACATGGTGTAGAAGTTTGCGTTTACCCTATGTTTTCTAAATAGAGATTAAATATTTTTGGGGTTGTAAATAACCAACCAATGCATTCTTCTTGTACTATGCTTGCCAATACATTCTCCTTGTACTAAGGAAGAGATCACATCATATAACTTCAATATCTTTGCCAATGCATTCTCCTTGTACTAAGGAAGAAATCACATCACTGAGTTGCAATACCTTTGCCAATGCATTCTCCTTGTACTAAGGAAGAAAATATATAATATAGCTACAATACGTCTGCCAATGCAATCTCTTTATACTAAGGAAGAAATCACATCATATAAGATTCAAATTGTTTTACTACATAGTGACCATGGTCACCAATCTGTAAACTTTTTGCAGTGTGGTAACCCACATGTTATTCCCTGATGTCCTGCTACAGGAATATGCTCTGTTAAAAAAGAGAGAGAGATATAAATCAAATGCTTCAATATATATCTCATTCCATATCTGAAATGTCGCATCAATTCCATTTAATTGTTAAAAAAGCAAAAAGGGTAAGACAATCTCTATTATGATCCATTGTGAAAGATATTGTTCTAATTTCCTTATCGAATACTTTCCCATGAAAGAATATACCATATCCACATCTATATATACCTCAATGCATGTCCCACAAATAGCAAGGATTTAAAGAATTTTATTATGGAGAAGTTTCGCAAGCGTATATGGGGAAAAGAGTTGGGTAGAAAGAAGAAATACTATGTTCAAGAATTCAACCCCACTTGTGCTCTCCAACAAAAAGAGTACATTGGATCTAACATTCCATGGAGAGCAAAGATTCTTATTGCTCAGTTAAGAAGTAACTTTCATCAACTACGGTGCGAAACAGGTCGATGGAAAATACCTTAAGAAGCTTGGGAAGAATGTATGTGTACATTTTGCGCTTCTGCGGCAGTGGAATCGGAAAAACATTTCATTTTGGAATGTGATGCTTTTAGAGACATTACAGACAGTTACAACAAAGTGTTAACATCAGTTCCTTGGCATTGTCTTTTCAGTGAGGGGACTGTTGGAAGGTTGGGTCAGCTCATCATTAATTTGAATAATAAGAGGATTAAATTGAAGAAGGCAAAAAGTAGGGAAGCTAGTGGTCCCATAGGCTATATCTAGTCTCGTGGACGTTAAAAATTTCATTTCTATTATGGTGTATGATGGAAAATTTGTCAAATGCACAATTTTAGCAAAATATTTTCCTTCACTACAAAGGGATTTTTAGTGTCCCCATTAGTATATTTGAAGTCGCATTGTAGCTTTACAATATGACAAGTTTTTTCGCCATAATGGGTGTTTGACCACTAGAGTCTGATCAAGGATAAGGGAAGAATGATCCTCTAACTTTGTTGATTTTTTTTTTGCTAAGTTTTAGGGTTTTCTCTCTCTATTTTTTATTATTAAATCTGTTAGAAGCATTAATTATTTAGTAATAGTCTGTCTCTTGCGAAGCATAAATATGTATGTCAAACTCCTTATGCATGAATTAACAATGCATTTACTTTACTTGCACAATGACACATTGGCTCCACTCCAAGTATTATATTTTATTACATTTAAAAAAAAAGTGAAGTTTGTAGCATGCTTGTAAACAACACTTATTTTTCCCTTATCTATTTGATTGTGGTCTTCATTAGAGAGCTTCATTGACTGAGCAATGATATTATCATTTCCTAGTTGCATATATGGTATTTATTACTAATTAGGTCCTCGTAAAATGTCTATCCATTAGAAGGGATAATCATTTGAGTTTAATAACAATCTAGATTAACATATAAGTTTAAATAATGAACTGGTTATGCTCATAACTTTTAGAATTTATGTCACTTGATTAAGGTCGATGATCTATGGTAGAAATTCATGAATTGAAGTTGATTCACACATATTTATAGCCATAAAATGTACTTTTCATTTCCTCAGACATTGTGAATATTCCAAATAAAGTATGTCAGTGGCAAGAGAAACAACTTATTAGGGCTTAACAAATGTTTGTATTCTCAAAACAATTATTTAATTGTGATACCTTCTTGTGTTGTTCTTTCTTTATTCTCTAGTCTCCTTAATTTCATATTCTCATACATACCCAACGATGCATAATAAATAATGTTTAAAAAGGTTTGAAGCTGTCTGTTGAAAATGGCAGCAAGAAATGCTAAAAATAGCATTGCTATGAATAGCATTTCAGGATATTCTCCAACTCTGTTGGAAATAGAAAAAAATAGAAATGCTAAAAATAACATTTTGGGATAGATTCCAATTTTAATTTGTCCTTGAATTAAACTTGAGAATTAAAATCCAAATTTAGTCTGACTAGTTGTTTGAAAAATAATTAATTAATTCATCTTGAGTTAATTAGTTGGAGAAATTCAAACATGAAGTCTTTGTGAAGACATGCAACGATTATCCCTTTGATTGAGGAAGTTATCCCCTAATTAAGGAGATACGGATGAGTTGTATTTGAGTTGTAATTAGTTAACTCAGTTAATTGAGTTAAGTCCAGTTAAATTAGTTCCAAACAGTTGGAGGAACTAATTGTGAGTTCAGTCAGTTAATGCATGCATGCATGCAACTAGTGTTCTCCAGATAACTGAATATTCTCTCATAAATAACTCATGCTTGTTAGTTTAGAGAAAGACCCAGTTGAGATTAAAGGAAGGGGAAGTGTACTATCAATTGGAGGATTTTTCCTATATAGGAAACTCATCCACGCAAAAGGAATTAACTCCTTCAGGATTGCGTAGTTATTTCAGAGGTCAGAGTTGTGTGTGAGGTGAGAATCACACATGTTGCAGCTGGAGGACCCAGGAGAAACTGCGCAAGGAAATAGGAGTCTTGGAGGACTGAAGGAAGGCATATGTGTTGTCTATTCCGTCTATGAGCAGCAGCGAGGGATTTTACTAAGAGCTGGATAGCTTGAGAGCTAAATATTTGTGTAATCCTAAGATATTTACACTTGTATGAAAATACAGATAGTGGGGTTTTTAGCTAAGGCTTTCCCCAGAGTATTCTTTTGTGTTTCATGTGTATTGATTCTTCTTCTCTGTTATATGTGTTCTGCTTGATATTGCTCAAACTGATTTAGCTTCCGCAAGTTTGATATTAGAAGTAGATTAAGTATTTTGCTTTAGTTATATTGCATAATCAGGCTAATCTATAGTGAGAATTTTTACATGGTATGAGAGCTAGATGATCTATAGAGAAATTTCTACATGGTATCAGAGCAAAGGTTATCATAGCTGTGAACACTTTACTGAGAAGAATTCGAAATTTGAAGTTCGGGGTTGCAGGTGCAAACCAAATTCACAAGATGGGACATTATGCAACTAATTTCCCATCGAAGAAGTCCAAGAAGGGATCCTCGAAAGGATCGGAAGGTGAGGCATTAGCCTCTCAGTTCGAAATGGGCTTTACCCTCTTCGCATGCATGGTGTCATCGATGATGGGTTGTGTTTGGTATATTGACAGTGGAGCCTCATTCCACATGACCGGTGATAAAATTTTATTCAGTACCTTGGAGGAGAAGGACCTCTAGATGCGCAAAGAGATGGGCGATGATGGAAAGTACTGTGTTTCAGGTGAAGGTTCGGTTGTGTTTCAGAGGGAGCATGGAGCTCCTCTCACCTTGACTGATGTGAAGTATGTGCTAGGACTGAAAAATAACTTGGTATCAGTCGCGATGTTGGAGGACAAAGGCTACGATGTTGTCTTCAGTAAAGGAAAGGCATTCCTGAGACACATAGCCATGGGTCAAACCAAGAGGATTGGGATTCAAGTGAAGAATCTCTACAAGTTAGAGGTAGATGACTGTGCTACATTGAGTTCCAAAGCAAAATTGGTGCAAAGCCAAGATATTGGCGAGTTATGGCATAGAAGGTTGGGCCACTTGCATCATGGGGCCTTGAAGATAATGCAACAGATTTCTATCGGACTTCCCAAAGGTAAACTTGAGCAAGTGGACACATGCAAAGGTTGTACCTTGGGTAAGTATGCAAAATATTCCTTTCAGGATCGAGACAGTTGAGCTGAAGCAATCTTGGAGTGAGTTCATACAAATGGTGTGGACCATTCTTGACAGCCTCCACTGCTAAACAAAGGTACTATGCTATTTTCATTGATGATTTTTCTCATAGATGCTGGATCTATTTCATGCAGAAGAAGGATCAAACCTTCTCAAGGTTTTGTGATTTCAAATCCTTGGTTGAGAAAGAATTAGGAAAGAATATCAGGGCCTTGCGAAGCGACAATGGTGGAGAGTATGTCTCTCAAGAGTTTAAGGACTTCTGTGCTATAAAAGGAATTAAACGGGAGTTGACGACACTGCATAACCCACAGCAGAATGGGGTGGCCGAAAGGAAGAACATAAATATTGTAGGAGCAACTTAGGCGATGCTGCATGACCAAGGCCTACCACTTCATTTGTGGGCTGAGGCATGGAACACAATGATTTACTTGCAGAATAGAAGCCCGCATTGCATACTTGGGATGAAGACACCAGAGGAAGCTTTCTCCAGGAAGAGACCAAATGTGAGTCACTTCAGGATCTTTGGCTCATCAGTTTATTACCATGTGACCAAGGATGCCCAGAAGAAGCTAGAGCTGACAATAGAGTTGGGGATACTTGTGGGGTACACTGATACACCCCACAAATATTGGGTGTTCTTGCCTACCAGTCAGAGGACAATGGTACGCAGAGATCTAAAGTTTGATGAGCAGAAGGCCATGTGAATGACGCAAGGTTACCCCTACGCATACCCACAGTATGCATAAATATGTATAATCATCGTCCCAGGCAATTAACTCACAAAGGAGTCATATATTCAACCATACAATGGTTAAGGCCCTCTCTATCTACAGTTCCTTTGCATTGGAACCAATCACCCACCAAATCTCCCATTGGGACTATTATCAACCCTCGAGTCCTCGTATAAGACTTCATTATCCCTTAAACACATACATATAACCTTTCCCTTCTTTACAAGGTTATATAACACTTATTGAATCAACCCTTCCATCGTTGGACTTATATATATATATATATAATCCCATATATCGGCGCTATTTCCTTCATAGCTCATTTACAAAGGGAAACACATACAAACATATCTTTTCACGCCTCGGTACAGTGTCTTCACAAATCCCGAGGTTAACCTCATTGCAATCGCTATCACTCCTTTCATAGGTCCTCAACATCCATATGCCTTGTCAACCCACCAACTCCGATCTCCCGACTATTGGAATCATTATCTCCATGTTTAAGCCTTAAAAGACTTGCCGCTACTCTTTAACATAATACAAAGGAAATACATGGAATTTTCGCTCCGCACATATATTCCGGACTTTAAATTATACAGGCCCGAATCTATATATTGTTGGGTCCGGTTCATCACTGGCTCTCCGCCGTGTCACTCCTTCGATCTCTGAAACCGCTGACGCTGATCGCCGATATATTGCTATCGGCGATATCACAACTTCGCCAATCACTCCTTTGCACTTCCGACCATTGATATGCGATTCAAATTGTGACCGTTGATCTGGGCATGATCCAACAGTCCACGATTAATTGCGCATGTTTATTGCAATTTCCCCAAGATTTGGTTGCGATTCAATCATTTAATATAGGCCGTCGATGTTCAAGATCCGATGGCTACTGTGTATGAACTCTTTAACTCTCCGCTATTCGGTTTGCTTGTGGTTTACGCTGTTTCTTCACCGTTTCTTTGGGTTCCGCATCATCTAAAGATTTGGTCTCTTAGTATGATTAATTGTGCATTCCCTCCTGAGCTTGGATTTGATCCTTCTATTGGCTTCAATAGTCCCTAAGGATCCTCCTTGTCCTGTTCCTCTCTGTGTATTCTTCGACCTCCGCTTCTCTGCGTTCATGCACTCCGCCTACATAAATATATACATGCAATCCTCTGGTGCATTCGATATATCATTCACACTCAATCACACATTTATACAATCCTACTCAATTACTGTATATATAAATATAAACGAATAATTACAAAATGGAATCTCTGTTCCTCAGGTCTGATTCCTCTTTACAGAGGCCTTTGATTTACAAATCTGCTCATAGGCTCAAAACTACTCCAAATATCTAACCTATCTAACCTCTGTCTCTGCCTTTTACGCTTACATTTATACCCAGGGATTCTAAAACCAATTCTGGTTTAAATCCATTAATTCCTCAACAAAATTCGTAAATCTCTTCCTCATTCCTAAAACTTCTCTCTAATCCCTAGATTCATGAACTAACTCCTAATCTAAGATTTACAATTAATTCTCAATCCTTCAATCTCTCAACTATCGTAAATCTCTCATGTTCTCCTATATTCGAGAACATTTACAAATATGCCTCACATTATTTAATTAATTCCCTATTCTAGCTTCTCTCATTAAAATCACTCAAAACATTAATAATTACACTTAATTCACACTTAGGAAACCAACTTCCTTGAAAACACAATACCCCTATGTCTACTAAAATAAAATGAGTTTTATTGGGATGGAACCTCCTGCATCAGTGAGTTTCCCTTGAGAGGGAGCTCAAGTTGCATGAAGAGGAGGAACTTTTGGTTCCTAAGGAGGAGGAGCCTCATACTGATGTGAAGTAGCTGCATGCAAAGGTTCCAAGAGTGGAGACATCAAATCATGAAGAGTCTTCCAGAGATGGGTGGAAATGCACAAGGGAAGCTGACAGATTGTTGATGGATGCGAGAGAAAATGTGGGAGAGCCATCTTATCAGTGCAAACAAAGGAGGTCACCTGAGCGGTACACTGGTTACATGGCCCTTGTTGGGGAATGTGTAGAGACCGAACCATCTTCCTTTGAGGAAGCAGTGCAGTAGCCAGTTTGGGTTGATGCTATGGTGGAGGAGTATGACTCCATAGTTCAGAACACTGTTTGAGATATGGTTCCAAGACCAGAGAACAAGTCAGTTGTGAGTTCCCGTTGGCTTTACAAGGTAAAGCATGCTGTTGATGGTAGCATGGAGAAACATAAGGTAAGGTTTGTTGCCTATGGTTTCTCACAGGTCGAGGGGATCAACTATGATGAGAATTTTGCTCTTGTAGCAATGTACTCATCTATCATATCAATGTTGGCACTATCAGCACAGATGGGTTGGAAGATCCATCACATGGATGTGAAGACTGCATTCCTCAATGGCAATATTGAGGAAGAGGTGTACATAGAGCAGCTGGAAGGATTTGAGACCTTCGATCGTGAGTCACATGTGTGTTGACTCAAGAGAGCTTTGTACAGGCTGAAGGAAGCACCTCGTGCTTGGTACACCAGGATCGACAACTACTTCACCGGGTTGGGCTTCACAAAGAGTGAAGCGGATGCGAACTTATACCACATCATGGTTGAAGCTAAGCAGTTGATCATTGTTATTTATGCTGATGATATGATATCGACAGGTGATGATCAGTTGATCATGTCTTGCAAGGAGGACCTTGCAAGAGAGTTTGAGATGAAAGATATGGGTCTCATGCACTACTTTCTAGGCATGGAAGTGTGGCAGAAGGATGGGGAAGTGTTTGTGTCTCAAGGCAAGTATGCCATGAGATACTCAGGAGATTCCACATGGAGAAGTGAAAACCCATGTAGACTCCTCTATTAGGTAACTGGAGGAAGGAGGATGCTACTTCAGGTGAGGTAGTAGAGGCTACTATGTATCGATAGCTTGTGGGTTCACTGATGCACTTAGTGAACACATGACCAGATTTGTTCTTTGCAGTGAACCAGTTGAATCAAGCTATGGTAGAGCCTACCAAGCTATTTTGGAAGGCAGTGAAGCATGTTTTGAGATACCTCAGAGGCACATCTCAGTTTGGATTATGGTACAAACGGTCAGAGGGGGTGAAGCTACAGGGCTTTACAAATGCAGATTGGGTAGGGAGTCCATCAGATTAGAAGAGCACACCAGGAGGAATTTTCAACCTTGGTTCAACTGCAATTTCTTGGTACAATAGGAAATAGAGGTCAGTTGCACTTAGCTCAGCAGAGGCTAAATACATTGCTGCAAGTCAGGCAACATGTGAGGCCATTTGGATGTGGAAAATTCTAGTTTGGTTGTTTGATCAGAGGATGGATCCAACTGTGATCTATTGTGATAATCAGAGCTGTATCAAACTCTTTGAGAATCTATTATTTCATGACAGGTCCAAGAAATGCTAAAAATAGAAATGCTAAAAATAGCATTGCTATAAATAACATTTTAGGATATACTCCAACTATGTTGGAAATAGAAAAAAATAGAAATGCTAAAAATAACATTGCTATAAATTACGTTTCGGGATAGATTCCAATTTTAATTTGTCCTTGAATTAAAATTGAGAATTAAAATTCAAATTTAGTCTCACTAGCTGTTTGAAAAATAATTAGCTAATTCATCTTGAGTTAATTAGTTGGAGAAATTCAAACATGAAGTCCTTGTGAAGACATGCAACAATTATCCCTTTGATTGAGGAAGTTATCCCTTAATTAAGGAGATAAGGATGAGTTGTATTTGATTTGTAATTAGTTAACTGAGTTAAGTCCAGTTAAATTAGTTCCAAATAGTTGGAGGAACTAATTGTGAGTTCAGTTAGTTAATGCATGCATGCATGCAAATAGTGTTCTCCAGATAACTGAATATTCTCTCATAAATAACTCATGCATGTCAGTTCAGAGAAAGACCCAGTTGAGATTAAAGGAAGGGGCAGTGTACTATCAGTTGGAGGAATTTTCCTATATAGGAAACTCATCCATGCAGAAGGAATTAACTCCTTCAGGATTGCACAATTATTTCAGAGAGTTGTGTGTGAGGTGAGAATGACACAAGTTGCAGCTGGAGGACCTAGGAGAAACTGTGCAAGGAAATAGGAGGCTTGGAGGATTGAAGGAAGGCATATGTGTTGTCTATTCTGTCTATAAGCAGTAGTGATGGATTGTACTGAGAGATGGATAGCTTGAGAGCTAAAGATTTGTGTAATCCTAAGATATTTCTACTTGTATGATAATACAGATAGCGGGGTTTTTAGCTGAGGCTTTCCCTAGATTATTCCTCTGTGTTTCATGTGTATTGATTCTTCTTCTATGTTATATGTGTTCTACTTGATCTTGCTCAAATTGATTCAGCTTCCGCAAGTTTGATATTAGAAGTAGATTAAGTATTTTTCTTTAGCTATATTGCATAATCAGGTTAATCTATAGCGAGAATTTCTACATGGTATCAGAGCTAGCTGATCTATAGAGAAATTTCTACATTGTCATCACAGGGAATATACAATTGGTTGAAAAAGTCAATAATATCTGTTTAAAAATGGTTTGAAGTGGTCATCACAAGATGTACAACTGATTGCCAAAGTTGAGTGCAATAAAATTGAGTGATTATGTGGTTTTCAGTAGACATTAGACCTATCTTAGTACATTTGTTTTTTTGCATGGTATTTGTGTCCCAAAAATTCTTGGTGCTATAAATTTTAAAACAAAGTAAATAGTAAATGGGTAGGAAATGTATAAATATTTTTGTAAATAAAATGGTTAGTCTACATGATTAATTCTCATAGATGTAATAGTTAGTCCAACACTCCCTCCAACATAACTTGAGGGAATTGAACTTAGGGCAAGGATCTAATACCATGTTGAAATATTCCATTACACTAAAGCTCGTAGACATTAATGGACTTCCAAACGCGTAATTTTACCTTGAGTGTGTGGTTGGTCCCATGTTCCCAAGGTGGTGGTTAGTCCATCTGATCGATTCCCAAAGCTGTGTAAATTAGTCATCATGAAATGTTATATATCTATATATATATATATATATCTAATCTAGCTTTTATTTATAGAAATGGTATAATTTTTATAGAGATAAAAGGCTATGAAGTGTTTTGCCAAGTATTTTTCATTGTATTGGAGCTCCACTCGTTTGGAGGTTGAGGCTTGTGAACATTGCACTCTTTTTGGATTTTCAATACAAGGGTTTATATTATGCAGGTTCAATGCTCTTGTTTTTCCTACCTTGATTTCAACAATTTATATTTCATACAATATGTTGATAATTTATTTTTTAAATTGATTAATTAAGTATGCTACAAGTGGTATCAAAGCTTTTAAGTGCCAACACTCACCTAATTTTCAAAGATTTTTTTATAAGCTAGAGACATGTTCTTATATTTTTAAACATATTGTTTATCATTTAACAAGTAAAATTTTAACTAGGAAGCATATACAGAAGGGAAACAAGTGAACTCGTTTGGTTTGATGTCATTATACACTTTTAGTTGGTACCTAGTGAGTAGTGCCACATTAGACAAAATATGTATATAAATTTGATCTTCCACATATCTTTGAGGATATAAAATCCCCCTAGGAGCACCTAAGACCCTCCTTACATAAATCTATCAATCGTTTTTTCACCATAGTACACTAAGCACAACACTCAAGGAGATCACTTTGAGTACCAAGGATTCAAGTAGTACAATCTATCCTCCTTAGTGAGAATTAAGAAAGACTAGTCAAGTACTATTTTTGGTAACCATCAGTTCTACCTTAGAGCTATAACTATTGACATTCCTTCACTCTTATGATCTTACAAATCCTAAGTTTTGTAGCACAGGTATCAAATACCATTCTCTTAGAATATCATGAATTTGAGAATTCCAACAATACATTAATACTTGGACAAAAAAATACTCCAAATGAAGTAATACTTTGGCAGGAGTTAAAAGCTTAAAAAAAATAAAAAACATGGGCCAAGCAATACCATCATGGAAGACATATCTTAAAGCACTCCTTACACAACGTTGATCACAATGGTATAAATATCAATGAAATCTTTTGGTAAACTTACCCATACTATTGTGAGAGACTTATTTAAATGATTCATTGCAAGATATTGATCTTGTTGGGATAAATCTCCCATAGGCCTTATGATAGATCCAAGGATGCCATGGCAGTGACTAGAAACACAACTATGGATATGAGGATCATCCAAGTAGAAATCTAGGTCGCTAAGATTGACAACCTACAAGAACAAGTCTTTATGATCGACAACTTCCGACAAGAATTTTCTAATACCAATGACTAGCTAGATATATCCTTGTAATATTATCAAGAAGGGGGCATTTACAAGAACCACTGGTGTAGCAGGACAATGGTGAATTATTTGTAGGACATAAGGATTACCTAAGGCCACTCTTTTAAGAAAATCAACATCATATGTTTCATAAACTACCTAAAGTAGATCTAAATAAGTTCAGTGTTCCTACCCAACAATATGTGTTTCCCAGATGAAACATTACTTTTTTTTCCAAAGTATTATTTATAATCGAATGTGACTCTAAGTGGGTGTGTTAAACTTGGATTGGGAGTGATGGAAATAGTGGCAATGGCATAAGAAGGCCTACAAGGATATATTGATTAGATGTAGTTTGTGAAGGCCAACTATTATTGCTTTGAATAAATATTAATTTTATTACATGGATGACCAAGTTGTGCCAAACAAGCACACCCAAATATCTTATTACTTCCTTTGAGCAACTAGAAATCTACATGTTATGACTAAGACTTTTTCAAAGAATGTTTTATGAATGGTATAAAGGAGTATATTCGAGCATAATACTAGATGGATCACCCAATTGATTGGTTGGATACCTCACAACAAGCTAGAGAAGTACAAGTGATGGTAACTACATAGACATAATGGCTCAGTTTTATTCCCCCTCTTATGAGTACGACCACTCTACATACTTTTCAACCCTTGAGGTTCCATAAGTTAACCCCTACAGAAAAAAGCAAACATCAACATATGAACCTTTGTTTTTGTTTTTGTTTTTTTGTTTGTTTGTTTGTTGTTGTTGTTGTTTTTTTACATAATGTGGTTCATGTACCCTGGAGATTGGTGTCTCCAGGTCCACGAAATATTTGTACTAGGTAGATCCACTGGAAGGGATCAATTCATGCCAGCTCAGCCATGGAGCCTAACCCCGAGAGTGTCGATAAAATTGAACCCATGACCTCTCAATAGAAAAGATGCTTTAACGACATGACTCAACCAATTGAGCTAACACTTGGGGCTAACATATCAACCTTTTTTTATCATTGTGATGAATAGTTTTTCAAAGGGCATAAATATAAGGAGAAAAAATGATTTGTCATAGATATGGTCCCATCCTGCATGCCAAAGGATATTTAAAGGAAGCCACTATAGAGATGTATTTAGTAAATACTACATCTTCTCCTCATGATAAACCATCGAGCAACCTCCTTCTGAGAAATCCCAAATTTTACTTCATGCTTTATCAATAATTTCAGTGCCCCGGACCTTGAAGTTAGTTGTCTATATCAAGAACAAAAAAGTGATTATCTTAATAAACAATGCCAATACAATTTTATTCATCATCATGTCACATAAGAAACCCATTGTTATGTCCATGGGGTGTAAAATTCTCAAATCGTGATAGCAGATGGAGGTATGATGAAATGTGGTAGTAAGTGTGAGAGTGTGAAACTCTAACTAAGGGACTATTTTCTTAAATCAAACATGCTTTCTATTAAAATGGGAGGATGTCATGTCATCGTTGGAGTATATTGGTTGTAGAAACTAGGTCTAATTACTATAGATTTTAAGGAGTTATACATGAATTTAAGAAAGGAGGGTCATAAGCACACCCTCAAAGGTCTCTAGGTTGGTTCACTATAAATTGTCGATTCTCATTGTATGCAAAAATCTTAAAGAAAGGCCACTCAAGCATTATTACCCAATTCCATGACATCCAAAATATGTATAGCTCCCCATAAGAAATTCACTTTGATTTGTAGTTGATTTGAATAAATATTAATGGATCTTTGTAACATCACTTGACTTACATCTATCATGTGCCAAGCATGATCATGCTATTATAGTGATTCATGTAGTCAACCACCTAATTACGTCCTTGTCAATATCCTTTTGTACAAAAAAAAATGAAATTTAAAATATCATTCAAGCCTTGTTGGAGGCTAGCATGACACACCCTAGTACTAAACCCCACTCTTCCCCTATCATCATGGAATTGAAGAAAAAAGGCAATTAGCACATGTTCCTATATTTATGTTCCCTTAATAGGTTAATAGTTAAAGACAAATTTTTCATCATAGTCACTGATGTCCCCTTGGATGAGCTTCATGTGCCTAATTGATCTAGATTGTATAGAGAATGAAATGAAAGGCATGAATATGAATGGAAACATTCACACAAAAAGTATTGTAGAAGCATAATAATATAGTGAAACACATATTCTATTAATGAAAAAAATTAGGAAAAGACTATAAAATTCCAAGCAATACAAACTAGCTATAATGGTGGTAGCCTATCTCTAAAGAGAGAGGTATTGGTTGCAAAAATTCACAACATGCCATTACAAACGCTACAAATCACCTTTTAACATAAATTATTGAACCTTAGAGGAAAATCCCCTAACATGAGGAAACAAAGCACCAAAAGAATTACAAGATCCAAGGTGGTTAATTGATACGTCAATTTCCCAAGGGTGAAACTTTTGCATATGATATTTGTTTGGGGTGCACAATAGCTTATTAGAAATATATCATTTGTACAATTATTGTTGGGCCTTGGTGAGCCATGGTAACCATAGGTCCCTGAATGACCAAAAAAAATTGTTTAAGGCTTCAAAATGGCCCCAAAATTTTAGGACCTCTAAATTTGTCAAGATGGAGAACGATGTCGAGTTAGTGGAAGAGGTGGGTGACCACAATGTCTACTTGGATCACTATTTATTCACTAAATTAAACCTTTCCTCCAGTGATAACCAAATCTTGATGGAGGTTTACATTATTAAGACTACCCCCTACACAAATGAAGGACATTATGAGTTTTTGTTGATGTTTTTTGGTCTTTGAAATAACCCAACCACTTTTCAAAGCTTCATGGACAAGATTTTTTGGCCCTCCATGTTTAAATTTGTGTTTGTATTCTTTAATGATATCTTGATTTATAACAACATTTTGGAGGAGCATTTTTATCAATCTCTACAACTAATCTACGATAACTAATTGTTCGTCAAATGTTCCAAATGAAGTTTTGACATTTATGAATGGGCCACATAGTCTATAAGATAGGGGTTCAAGTGGATACCAAGAAAATTGTGGCCTTGAAAGGTTGGTCGTGCCTTAAGAGTTTGAAAATATTACGTGGTTTCCTAGGAATTACTAGCTATTAAGTAAAGTCAGCGCCAAATTATGGGTGAATTGCAGCCCCATTAACCACCTTGGTTGAGAAAGGTGGAGTGATGCAATAGAGCAAGCATTTCATGCCTTGAAGGAATTGATGTGTACTACTCTATTATATCCAATTCTTAATTTCATTAAGGTGTTCATCTTGGAATGCGATGCACCTAGAAAATGTCTTGGGGAAATGTTGATGTAAGAAGAGTGCCCATTGGGGTTCACCAATAAATAATTGTGTGAAAGAAAGAAATGAAAATTATCCTTTATGGTGTCAATATGTGGTGTCATATCTCATTGGGAGGCACTTCCATATCAATACAAACCATCATAGCTTGAATAACTTTTTAGAACAATCGTTGTTATAACTAAAGCAACGGAAGTGGGTCACTAAGATGTTGGATTACAATTTTGAGATCATATACAAGAAGGGCAAGGATTGTGGTGGATGATGCTTTGTCTAGGAAATATGAAGAAGGTAAACTTTTGCCTTATAATTACTAGAAATAAATGTGATTGCAAAGGTTATATAGGAATGGTTGGATAATGGCAAAGTGGTTCAACTCATCCAATGATTCAAGGAGGATCCCAACCCCCTACAATATACAATGCACAACAAGTCACCTTGAGGTGTAAAGGGCATAATTTTTTTGATATATGACTCTAATTAAAAAAAATATGTATTAATGTAATTGAGTTGCTCTCCTATAATGGATCACTCGAGCTCTAAAAAAAAATACAAACAATATAAGACCTTCTTTTGGGAAGTTTTGAAAAAAGAACATACATACCTTTGTAGTTGAATGTGACACATGTCAAATGGAACAAGTGAGAAATAGTGAAGACCCTGAGGGAAGTAAAACTATTGATAATCCATGCCTTTATCTAAGCCAACATTTTAATGGCTTCTATCGTTGGCTTTCTTAAAGTTGAAAACAAATCTATCATCATGGTGGTATTTTATTGCCCTTTCAAATACTCACTTATGTGCATTTCAATACCCATTTAGTACCCAAGTCTTCATAAATAAGGTTTTTAAATTACATGGCATAGCTAATTCCATTGTGATAGATCATGATCCCACCTTCACAAGAAAATATGATAGGAATCGTTTAAATGATAGAGCACACACTTGAAAATGAGCACAATTTATCATCCCTAAACCAATGGTCAAATAAAGGCAGACAAGCAGCGCCTAGAAATTTATTTGAGATGTTTTTGCATCAGATCAACATGGCTAATAGGGCCAGTGTCTACCACCCATTGAATGGCAGTAGAATACCATCTATTACGGTGTTACTAAAATGTTACCATATGAAGTTGTCTATGGCCAAAAATATCTTTCAATCACTTTGTACTCACTAGGCACTTCCAAGATTCAAGAAGTAGATCACATGCTCACCAAATTGTCTATTCTCAATACACTTAAGGAAAAATTATTTGGTTTGGCTCAATATAATATTAATAAATATGTGGATTAGAATGGCTTTGAGCAGTCTTTTGAAGAAAGGGATCATGTTTCTTCCTCTACATCCTTATATGTAGACATATCTCAATGAGAAATCCACTAAATTTTCTTTGCATCCTTTCCTTCTGAGATGTATGAGTGGATCACGAAGCTAGCATACATTTAGGGAAGGTGTATGCTCAACAAACCAATCGTGTGGACTTCGGAATTAGTGCGCAGACTAGAAGTGTCAGGAGATAAGATTGTGCGAGCTGTGGACCATTGGCTCGAATGAATTATAGGAGGATTTATCACTGAGTTTGCGGTAGAAATGACCGCCAGCTACAGTGAGACGAAGTGACGTTTCCTCAAGGGATTGCATGGTAAGTATATTAAATCTTTGAACACTTGGATAAAGATTCTATTGTGTGAAAAGCGGGTTATGCGAATAAATTAATGTTTGGGGCTACACGAAGTGGGAAGATCTACAAAAGCAGAAGTAGTGAAGAATTGGAAACCAGTCCCTTAATTTCTCCCTCACGGGAAAGTGAGGAAGAGCTCACGAAAGTTTCTTCGAGAAGCACGGTTAGTCTGATAAGGTAGCGAATTCCACACTTACCACCTCCACCCACCCCAACTCCGCCACCACCATAGTTCAGTATGGTGAGTGCGATCAAACTACCGGTATTCAGAGGAGTGGGGAATGAAGATCCAGACCAATTCTTGTTTGTGGTAAGAGAAGTATGGGAAGCACAAGGATTCGTGGATGACAATATCAAGAAGGCTATGTTGGTGAGCACGTTGTAGGATCGCACATTAACATGGTATATCAAGCATTCTAATGACCATCCAAACGTAGGAATCGCAGAAATCCAGACTGCGCTGAACAGGGAATTTAGTAGGCCAAAGTCAGAAACACAATCAATCATCGGGTTTAAGGAGATCACGATGCTCTCGGGAAAGACACCCTGGGATTTGGACCAAAGATTGAAGGGTATGATTCGCGAAGCCAACATGATGTTGATGGATGGACAACATCGCACATGGTTTATAGCATCACTAACACCGCACTTAAGGATGACGCTGTCACATCAAAAACTTTCCACCTAAAAAGAAAGCTTTGGAGATGGCGATGAGATTGCATGAGACCCCTATACAAGACCTTGGTCTTGGAGTCCAACAAATCCATGTGCAACTGCAAAATATGTGTCTAGAGATGCAAAGTTTGAAACAGGACAAGACACCTCGGCCAGAGGCGCGCGAGGAGGTATGGTGCATAAAATGCAAAGGCTAGGGGCATGACAAGGACCATTGTCTAGTGTTCACGAATTACTTGGCCGGAGGAGGGCTGATGCCGTTAAGACCTGAGGCACAGGCAGGAGCGAGCGCGGTGCCTACATTATGGTGCACGATTTGTCAGATAGGAGGAAAACACACTACGGATAATTGTCATCTATTGCATAAATATACACAGACGTCCCAATAATTGTTTTGTAACTTCTACAGGTTAGTAGGCCATGTTGAGCACACCTGCAGAAGCCATGAAACAATGATGGATTAGGCTTCTACCTACAGGGTGCAGACCGAAACACGAGCCCTTGACCCGAATGCAGGAATGGCGCACACTGTATTTCAGGGGCGGGGTCGAGGTCGAGGTGGAATGGGACCAGGAAGGGGTCGCAGACAATTAATTTGTTACGATTGTGGAGGGCCAGGGCACTATGCCTGCAATTGTACAAACCTGACAAGGACATCATGTTTGTACTATACTCAGTTTGATCCTGAGGCAGAAGACTGCCCTACATTGATAGCGAGACTGCGCGAAAAAGGGGTACTTCAGCCCCCTCCGACTTAGAATCTACAAATGATGAGGTCTGAGCCGCGCGAAGAAGACTTGAATGTAAACATGATGCTAAGGAGCGATATGACCACTGGTGATGATAAAGGTAAGTAGTTAGAAGAAAGTGCATGGGTTCCCAAGGCTCCTACAAGGGAACCCAAATTTGATTTAGAACGCACGAAGGAGACATTCATGGAAGCTAAGAAGAGCTTCACAGAGGCCTCCACTTCAGGTAGTAAGGATCGACTAGAACCAGGGATGGATCCTTCAATGCTCACTACCTTTCTGGAGACATGCATGAAACTGCTACGTGACAACAAGGTAGTAAAAGGGCTACAAGAAATTATCTCTAGGTGCGCGAGGTCAGGAGAACCGCGTGTGGTCCGGAAACTTGGAAAGCATGCATTGCGCACAGGAAGGGAAATGAGGTTGACTACGCAAATCAACGAATATGAAATGGATCAAGTAATCCTGGATCTCAGATTAGATGTGAATGTACTGCCAAAACAAACATGGGAACGCATGGGTAGACCCACGCTGCAGTGGTCTCCTATTGAGTTACGAATGGTGAACCAACAAAAGATCTTTCCCATGGGAAGATTGCAAGGGGTAACAGTAGATACTAAAGGTGTGAGCGCGCAGACATATTTTGAAGTGATAGAGATTTTCGATGATAGTAATCCCTATCCCATGTTACTAGGAATAGACTGGGCCAACGATATGAACGGAGTCATAAATCTGAAGAAGTGCAAAATGATCTTTGAGAAAAAGTCACTACGCATAGTAGTACCGCTAGATCCAGCCGAAGGAGCGTGATACATTGAACCAATGTGTGATAAAGAGAGTGAGGAGGATCTCGATTATATTTACAAGATAACCACGTGAGAGGAGGATTGGGCGAATTCGACTGTAGATGGAAGGATTTCGTGGGAGCACGAAAGCTCCTACACTTCAGATTCAGACGAAGAGATAGAGTGATGGTAGAATCGGCTGCGCGAAGTAACAACGCTTAATTGCAACATGATGGTTAGATTATTGCACTGCGTGACAACATAAGCAAGGGATCTGTCGACATATGATGGGTTGACAACGGTGGATGAATTCCTAAGCAAATTTGAAAGCGTAGTACTAGAACAACAGTAGTTTGATGCGTTAAAGTGGGCACTGCGCACAATGCCCGCATGATGGTGGGGCAGGCATCAAGGAAGTTTTGAGGACTGGCGTGGATGTAGAAGGATGATGCGCCTACACTTTGGAAAACCTTAGCTCAGAACGAGAGCCAGTTAGCAGGGGCGGAACAACTTGCTCGCCCACCTTTCCCGATGGGTATGGACATATGTTGTACAACCTGCACAAGCGCACACCACTCCCAGAATAGAGAATCAGAACAAACAACAATAGTAGGAAAGGCAACTTGCGCGACCAATTATCCATAGAGAAGCATTCGATAGGGTGTGCGAAGTACTGAACAGGGTTCACCAGGTGAGACGCACTGATTAGGACCTGCGCGTACCAGCAGTTCGATGGGCCTATAGGACCATGTGCAAAAACCTGACCACTGAAACGATTCCAGAGGTGCAGAACAGAGTAGAGACCGTAATTTTTGAAGAGAATGCAAGGAGGAGTCCACCCAAAAGAGCTCTCGTCGTTGTGACATTGTGCGAAGACCAAGACGAAGAAATCACACAGCTGCGTGAGGTCGAACACATAAAGATTCAGGAATCCATTAGGCGAGGGAACCTTCGACTTCGTGAACTCGAAAAAGACCGGGTACGACTGAGGAAGAAAATAATTTTGATGGACACCAAGATCAAGAGGATGGAAAATGAGATCAAGCAAGCATGTCTCGTCAATAAACCAAGGATGACAAAACAAGGTGCGAATGATCATACCACTGGATTAGAAGATTGTAGCCGAGAATTTATGACTCTGCTACCATGGCTACAACCGCACCTCAGCAAGTGCAGTAACCAGGGGAGTGCACTACATACGGTAAAATGCGCGGTGATAGCTGTCGTGAAGGCAATTGAGGAGTTTCCGGGAACTATACTAAAAGGCGAGTTGAAGTCTCGCACAGGTGGTGCAATCACTTGACTAGCCATAGGGAGCACATCTCAGTGCTCCAGGCAGTTGAAAGAAAGTGCAAGACTATATAAGAGTCTGTTTGGGAGCTGCGCGATAAGGGAGGTGCGCACAGAATCAACATGTCACAAGGTTTTCTCCCGCGCATGGGACACTGTGCTGCTGCGTGGGTAGGCTGGGAAGTGACCATTGGAATCACTGTTCATGACAAGATGTCCAATTTAAGGCAAAAGGGAGTAGGCGGTGGGCATTTAAGATGTGAATTAAGGGCAAGATTTGGGCAATATCCCGCTAAGAAATCATTGATGGCCCAAAATTGGGGGGAATGGTCGAATTTGAATTCAAAAGGTGCTATAAAACTCCAGGGGCTAGCCACGAGACAACACTTGTTCACTTAATATTTGAGCAGTTGATTAGAGCACAGAGTGTTGCGTGCTGAGCGATATTCAAGCCCCGAAGTTCACGAACAACCACAGACAGTTCCAACAAGATGGTGGCTACCAGGAGAGATTTTGGCTTTGCAGAAGGAACTACCGACGAGGCTGCGCATAACCCTATGGTACACGATGCTCCCGAAGATACTGGGGTCGCGCCAGAAATCCCAAAATCACCTCGGACGCCAAGACTGAAAAAGATAAGCAGGCAGTGGGACCAGTCCGCATGTCCGTGAGGAATCCACAGTTTGGTAAGCTCTCAATGGAAGAAAAGGGCGAGGCTATCACCATTGAGACAGATGATGAGGAGGAGGACCTACTGACTCTCGTCGATGAGATAGAGGAAAAGGGAAAACCAAGATACCAAAGGATCTAGATGCCACAAAGAGCGCACTCTAGACCCCGCTCCTATATGATGGAATTATGTTTGACAGTTCATACCTGGGCCACGTGCCCACAATGAAGTTTGAAGTTTGGGACCTCGCGGACAACGAGAAGTTCCCACACTTAGAGACAGAGAGTCTCATGAAGCAGAGCATGGAGGGGCCAGTCACAACATTAGAGCTGTGAAAATGGCTGCATAGTGTGGAGAAGGCTAGATTGCTTCATTTGCTGTGGGTTCCACACTTTCACGACGCACCCATCACTATTTTCATCATCAGGCAACTGATTTTCCTGGTTCACGATGGGTACTTATGGCTGGAGGAACCTATTCCCATCATGACGGATCTCATCCATATAATTTCTCTGCTTCCCTGTAAGGGAATGGACCTCGCGATGATAGCAGGAAAAAGCAGATATTTGGCTCTCACGGAGGCCATGAAGAAAAATATAAGCTTGAGAAGAAAAATAGGGGTTACACAATCAACAACATCAAAGATAAAGGGGTGCACATAGCCACCCAACTCTTGGCTGAGAAGGTAATGAGAAAATGCTGCAACGATGAGGTACCAGTTCCGGTAGTTACGTTGACTGAAAAATTCGCAGAGGGAGTCCAATTCAACTGGGCCAAGTTCCTCTATGAGGAATTCTTGATCAATTGCAAGGAAGCCCAGGAGCAGGGCAAGATCTTCCACTACGCGTGGTTTCTCTTGTCCATTTTGCTGGTAGCGGGAGAACTGTTGGAGGGTAGTCAGTTCCCGAGCATTGAGCAGGACTTCTTGAAGGTCGCAAAGTACGCGTTGCTCTGGGCTACAAAGGCCGCGAAGCAGATTCGCGAGACAAAGATCTTTTGGGTGCTCATGGAGGTGAGCTTCTAGATGTGGATTAATAGAAGGTCGCGCCTATCCCCCATAGAGCACAATAGTCTGTGGAGCTTCACAGACTTCAAGGCAGATATGCACAACATCTACATCAAGGTGCGAAAGGATCCGACACAGCAGTGGACCAAGCTCCCCTTCATCGCCACTGATGATGCAATTTTTATAGTGTTAGAATCATGGCCTCCCGCATGGCGCGCCTCGGATTTGGCAGAGCTGTATAGGACAACAACACATAAAAGAAAGGATGAGACCAAGTTGCGCATCATGAAGTTGGCTAAGAAGAGGCACAATGAAAACGCGGCAGCAGAGGTAAGTGTAGTTCGCGAGGCAACAAAGGCAGCTGCGGAGCAGGCAAAGGCTGCTAAAGTAGTAGTAGGAGCGCAGACAACAAGGGCCACAACAATGTAGGGAGAGGAGGGCCAGGAATTATCTACAGGATTGGAGGCAGAGGCCATAGACCTGGCAGAAGAAGGCGCAGACCCAGGCACAACTTCCACCCAACTTAAAAGGTCGCGTGTCACATAGAGATCGGGTCCCCGGAAAAAGGTCAAGGCCTCCAAATTGGCCATCGACCTGATCACGTTAATGGAAGGTTACCTCTCTAACATCGGAAACACGGTTCGCGAGGTCACTAAGGAAGCGCTCCAAGAAGCCATGTCGGAGCAACAAACTGGATTGGGGGCCCTAAGGGTGTAGCTGCAGGAACTATAGGTGTGACCTTGACAGGAAGGAATCGTAGCCACCTACGACGTAGCAGACACATCAGCATTGGAGCAGCTATTACCCGCAAAGATGGCCAACACCATAGTGCTACCAGAAGGGGTGCTAGTAGTAGAGAATGAAATTGATAGAGCTGCAGTTGGCAGGATCAAAAGACTTGGCCTTAATTTGGCTGCCCTTCCGTGAGACACACTGTACCATTTGTAGGATGGAATAACAACAGAGCTCCATGCTAGGGAGGGCCACGCGATTTTGTTGATAAGTGAGCAAAAGATCAACATTGAACAGCTCAGCCCGCAGCATGATGAACTAGTGTCACAAAACCAGCAGATAGTGCAGACAGTTGATGAAGCATGCCGGTGAGTCCTAGAGTTGGCCATCGCCACAAACCTACCAACAGAAATGCTGATCCATTATCTGGCAAGTGGAGTCTGAAACACGTGCAAGGAAACAACGCGTGTGTAGTTGGAGTTGAATCTCCAGATTGCTGAGCTGTGGCTAAAGGCGCAGCCTTCCACTCCCCCAGAAGTTAGAGAGAACCGCGTTAGCGCTATCCAAATAGAATTGGAAGAAATTGGACGGGCGGTGCAAGACTGTACTGGTATGTTGGACCAAGCCTTTAGCGTCCTCACATCCTTGCAGGAGGGCCCCAACATACAGTGCCTAGAAACAAAGGCGTGCAAGCTTCAGGAGTAGTACGATAGTGTAAGGGGAACTGCGCAAACAGTCGTCCTCACTCAATGATTGACAAAGATGCAGCAAGCAAGGGCACTGAAAGAGCAGGTGGATGCCGTAAGACAGAAAGAGGCACTCCTCAAAGCGTGCGTCCAACCATGGATTGATGAGGCCTTCACCATTACGGTAGATATCGAGGGCAAGCTCGCACATATGCAGGGGCTTTACGTGCTAAGGCAAGGATTTGATCCTCACAAAGAAGCATCGGAAGAGTGCATGCAGTAGGTCCATCAAACTGCAGAACAGTGTGTCGTGGACCTCTAAGTAGTACGAAACTAGTTGGAGGGGCTCCCCGCCAAGATCGCCACGCCAACAGAGAGACTCGGGGATGAGTCATAATGATTGTGTTGGGGGCCTGTTGGGCATGGTATCCCCCCACAACATGTTTTGGGGCTCAAAGGCCAAGTTTTGGTTAGATGTATTGTAAGACTCCGCGAATTGCGGGCGCAGAGCGCAAAGTATAGGTTGAGTCATAGGGTTGTCCGCCCTAAGTATTATAATATAATGTAATGTCATGTAGGCCTACCCATAGTCCGCAGACCATGGGATTGTATAAATAGAGCGAGGCTCTAAGTTGTAAAGATAGCGAATTAGAGAGATAGATGAATACAAATGATTTGAGCATAAAGTAAGAGTCTAAGTGTATTGGGTTGTAGTAGTAGGAAGAGGCTCTGCAGCTGAGTGTGCAAAGGCCTAGTAGAGTTCGCAGCTGAGTGCGCGGACCCCTGCAGCTCAGTGCACAGGGCGGTGTCGAGTTTGTAATCTTAAACGAAGAATAATAAAGAGAAGTTGATTCCAATTTCTGCGCATCTGCTTGTGTATTGCCTTCTTTACATATTTATACTGTTTTGTTTATCGTGTGCACTTATATGATTGTTGGATATACTATTAATTATTACTAGTCTTACACTGATAAGTTAAGTAATCGGGTAATAACAGGTTAAATAGCAAGGAACTTGGGTATAATACAGATTGCGCCCCGAGTAGGGTTGCATGAAGGTAGCATCACAGGTTGGGAGGAACTAATAGGTGCGCGTAGCGACGTGCATACAGGGTCAAACCGGACCACCAGAAGCTCATCAAACATCCCTAGGGTGCGTAAACCTAGTTCTAGTGCCCTCCCATACTACTTCGGGTGAGACCTCAGTCCGCGCTCAGTGGACTGTTGCCAAAAGGGCCAGTAGTACCGGGATTTGCTTGGCTAAATCACCTCTGAACCTGGGTCAAGCCCATACAAGCCAACACATACATATTGGTTTTTATACCTCACTCCAATATCCACCTAATATTATATGTGTCCTGATTGAAGAAGGTAGTCATATCAAATTGTTGAATTCAGAATAACCTTCCTAGGCTTGTTAAGTAAGGCTCCATTTTGCTAATGGTGGAAGGCATCACTAGCCACAAGAGGGCATCAACTATGTCAATGCACTATTCAAGAAGTCACAATATAGTGGAAGGATATGTAGCACAATGGTGCTAGATGGGAACTAGTCACAAGGGCTTTACTCAATGAACCTCTGACATAACGTGTGCATTCGTGGCATACTAAACAACACCCTTAATTTAACTACATATTGGAAAATACCTCTAAAAAGAACATTATTTAACTCCCTACCAATATGAACCCAATACACCTTCCCAATTTAGAAGCCCCTAATTTCACTAGATATTGTAGGTATCCATTTTTTCATTATCATTTTTTTATACCCCTTTATATTTTTTCATTAACTTTGAGGTCCATTTTTTATACATGCCAATATAAAAACCCTTTACCCTCTATTATATGCTCAATATATTATGTCATTTTTTCCTCAATATATATCCCCCAATATGAATGCATGTGGTATGGTATTGCTCCCCCAATGAAGTCCTCATAGAACGAGTAGTGATTTTACATTAGTTTCCACACCCCCAACCGTGAGGACAATACTTATTTTGAAAGATGAGGGCATGTTAGGGCCCTACCATAACCTTTGTACTTTGTGATACTTAGGAATTAGTCATAGTGTATGGTTGTCTTCTTTGAACAAGGCTCATTATGTAGTTGATGTGTGATTAGTCAATGCAAAAGGGTTGCCTTTATTAAATAAGGCGCACTAAGTGGTTGATACACATCAATGACGAGACCACAAGTAGTTAAGGTTTTGTTACTTAGGGTTTTATAAGGGTAGAAGGATATGTAATTTTCTGTCAAGTAATTTATCACTATATTGGAGACATTCCCAATCAGAGGTCCCCCCCTCAAAGAAGCTTCTGAACATTACTCTCTTTCTGGATTATCAATATATGTATGTTTGGTTCTAAAATGCAGATGCAAATTAGAGTTTCATTTACTATCAATTCGGGTAAGTAAACTTCAAGGATCATCCAATATATATGGACTTAGAGACAAACTAAACTAAGCTAGGTGAAGAAATGCCAAATCTCCCTTATAAGACGTCTTTCATTAGGATCTCCAACACCTATTTAGTTGTTTAACAAAATGAAATCTAAAGACATTGTGACAAGTGTAAGAAATATTAAAGCTCCCTTACAAGAGACTGTTGATTAATATTTCTAATCATATTAATCAACAAACTATTTAAATTAATGAAATTAAAGCACTTGAACCTAATTCTGATTGATTGCATGAAATACTAAAGCTCTCTTACAAGAGACTATTCATTTATATTTCCAGCATCAAGATCTTTAAACTAATGAAATTAAAAACATAAATGAAAGCTTACTATACCAAAACAAGTATGCAAGTGAGGCAATGGGGGCCCTCCATAGCTCCACAAGCACACCTAGAAAGAAGTCAAATGTAGAAGAAAATCCAATCCACTTTATTTATCATCGATTGCAAATTGCAATTACAAGCTTCAAGTTCTACATTCCAAGAGATTCTAAATCTCCATCACAATGATCCTAAAATCTAAAATTACAAATGAAGGTCTAAGTTTTTAAATTCTAAGGAAAAATTAAGATTACAAATTGATCCAGGTGGATATTGGTGGCCACCCACTAATTCCACTTGGATCCCCTCTAGTGCTTCTTTCAGTTCTTTCAGTGTCCTTAATTATAGCATAGTTTACTATTTTTAGCAGTTTTTTTCTGGTCCTAAACTTCCGGAGCCGTTTTGAGGCTATCATGCGCGTCAAACAGAGATAATACGACCAATTTGCGACCCCAGGAAGTTGATGTACCAACTTACCCAAAAACGGGGCCCACAAATTGGCGTTTCATATTCTAGGGTTAGGTTTTGGAATGTGAAGGGTTTTTCCATTGTTTCTCAACAATAAATAGGCCTTCGAGCCTCATTGTAACACAGTTCATAGGCATGTAGCCACACATCTCTTCTCAGAGATAAGCTACCATCGCCCTAGCTGGTTTATTTCCATTTCTGGTTGTAAGCATATTTCAGTAATTTCCATTAATGAAATGAAGTATTATTTCCGCTGCATCTTTGTGTTTATGGTTATCTCTGTAATTTGTTGCGTTCCTGTTTAAGTTTGGATCACAAATGAAGGAGATAACACTCCTATTTATACAACAAGATGAGATAACAAACTCATAATGATGACCCACTATTCCCTTCTTTGATCCACATATTTCTCAACCAATGGTGACACATAACCCTATCTTCCATTATCTCCTCCATGCGGTATATCTTTTCAAATTTGAATTTAGCCTTGGGAGGCCACATAAGAGGCTTTTGGAAGCTTCCTTTTAACCTACACATGTCAACAAACTCATTTCAATTGTTAGGTATAAGTATAAGCATATTATTTTCTAAATTTTAACCACAAATTCACTTAAAAATACTAATAATTAATAATGTTTTGGAAAACACAAAGGTAACCCATATAATGATGAAAGTGAAGTGGATGTGATAACATGGTGGTGGAATAGAGGTGAGAAAATGTGTGAATGGAGTGAAAGTGGATGTATTTTAAGGATAATTCTTCAGCCCAACATACTCCCAAATTGAAGGTATTGGATGTCCTCATGCAATATATTACATTACTTTTTGATACTTGAGCTTTGGCTTAAACTCTGCATGATATCATTTACTTAACTTTTGCAAAGTGTTTTTGATGAATTGCAACTTGGTTGGTTCTTGTGTTTCAACCATATTATGTTTGTTGCATTCAATTTTAATGTATGATCTTTGCATATTGATAATGTGATTTTTATTGTAGGGTATTTTCATTGGAATGCATCACGGTTGGTTCTTGTGTAACAACCATGATTGTGTTGGCATCCAATTAACTTTTAAATACTTTTTACAAAGCCATTTATATGCTCATGATGGTGTAATAGTAAATATATTTGGAAAGTATGTGGGTTTTAGAATGTGATATATGAATATGGAATAAATATGAATGTGACAAAGTATGAATGTAAATATATCCTCCCCCCCTAACTGATGGTTTTGGCAGTAGTGTGAAATGAGAAATGGAGGTGATTTTTTTCCAAAAATTATCATTCTAGTTTTTTTCAAGGAATTAAATGGTTAAAAGTTAGAAAATACCATACCTCAACTTACCCTTTCAAAAATGGATGAGAGTTGTGCATGTGAAGCTGCAAAATTCTGATCATAGTCTTCTTCACTTAGCTGTGAAAATGGTGGATGAAGTCGAAAAAGTGAATCTTTTATTGTTGCTGCATCTGTTGCTATATCTGCTGGTAGAACTTCTGTTGAATGTTCGGAATCTACTGCTGAATGTGGCTAGAAATGTATAAGACTTGGAAGGTATACAAAATTTAGAATTTACATTCCCCCCCTGAGCCTTATTTATTGACTTGTCCTCAAGTCATTTACATGAAAAACTGAAAAGTAATGAATGTAATTCTACTTCCTCTGCTACAAAATGATTGTTCTTCAAGTCTTCAATGCTCTTTGGCACAATTCTTGTCATGTGAATAAATGTTTCGGTGTCGAACATAACAAGAAATTGTTAACTTAGTGGCCATTGATGGATGCCACTAGTCAACACGAGATCTCCCATCTTTGATTTGGATGAGAGTCAAGATGCCCCAAACACATATTTCTAAGTATGAATGAATTTGTTGTTGTTGAATACTTAGAAGATTCGATGAACAAGGGACATTGATGTATTCCCCTTTTTTATCAACATGATAGCTTGCCTTTATGGCATGCAAGATTTAAGGTGTTTTTAGAAAAATATTTAGACTCAAGGACTATGGACTGAATGGTGTATGGAAGCAAGGTTTTATTTGCAAGCGTAGGAAAAAGGAAACTGACAATGAATATGTAAAGTGGTACAAAAGCTTGTAGATGAGCTTCGTTGGTTTTATTGGTGGGTTAGGATTGAAAAAAATGTAATGAAGTGTATGTGGATAATGAGAAATGGATAATGAATCTTGCTGGGAAAAAGTGAATTATGGCATGCAAAATCTCTAAAATAGCAAACCTGCTCCTTAATTCTGGACTTTCTACTAAAATAGCTGAGTTTGACCAGCGTTGACCAGCCACCTGTAGATGTCGAATTCAAGTCTGGATAGGTATTTCACCATCCTTGGACATTTAGGAACAAACCCCAAATCTTCGAATTTGCTAATCTGTCATGCAACATGTCAAACCATTAAGTTATTACATGAAGTTGAAAGAATTTGTAATTTTATGGAAATTTCGTTTATGATCATGGACTTGTTCTTTGGAATTTCTCATGAAATTAGTCTTTTTGAAGACCAATCACCGACACAATTTAGTCTCCTTAATGATCAGTTGATCTCCCAAATTTTGCTAAAAAAACTTGGCATAAAGAACATAAGTGTGTTTAAGAAGAAATGGCCATTCCCTTCCTGGTTCTTACGCATAAATTGTATGTCAAAATGAAACAACTTAAGGAAAATCAAAAGTGTAATTTTTGTCCAATTCATGATGCTGATAATAGTCCATTTAAGAAATATCCATGAAAACGAACTTAACTATTGTTTTGATTTATATATATTATTTTTTTTTATTGTTTTGGTGTTTTTTTTATTATTATTGTTTTGGTTTGTTTTTAAATTTTTTTTATTAATGTTTGATGATTATTTTATTTATTTTAATATATTTTATTGTTTTTTTTTTTTTTTTAATTAAATTTTAAAAATAAAATGTATTTTGTATGTAAAAAAATAAAATAAAATATAATGGTTTTTCTTTTTCCCATTATTCAAGTAATATTAATCTGTTCCCTTTGTTGCTTCACTGTACCAGACGTGGAGCAAATTCACAATCATTTCCCCTTTTTTTTTGAAGTATATTATATATTTGTATTCATTGCTGTCATGATACGATAAGACCCAAAAAGAATGGATTAAGCCTACCTCCATAATTACCACCATCTCGCGCAAGTTTCCTTTCAGTTTTAATTCTCGGCTGATTTTCTGGAACAGTCTGTTGGGCAGATCACTTTCCTCACATTCCTTTCTGGAGATACCCCTTCGCTGTGTCAACCTTCTAGCATTATTCATCACATTTTTGATTCTTTGCACAAGTTCCTTTTGAGATTGAATCTGGCTCCCCATTCCAACTCCTGAGATTGAGCCCTGTCGGTCAGGGAATGTGATCGATATTTGCATGCAATTGCTGAGAATCATCAAACTGCTGAAATTGAGCCACAAAATCTGCATGCAACCATGATATCGCTAAGAATGGATCAACCGAAAGCAAATCAAATCAAGGCTTGATTTGTTGATTGGATCTATTTCTTTCTCTTGGAAAAGTCCCGGGATTCGTTGATTAAAAAACATTATGAATGCTCCATATTGTTCATAATATTAAAAGACATAAATGAACTCTCCATATTGTTATGAAAATTGTAAACTATATAATATTTATTTTTAATATATATATTTTTTATTTTTATTATTTTTAATTTTTAATTTTAATTAAATTTTATTTATTATATCATATATATATATATATTATTTTATTTATTTTTATTATTTAATTATTTTATTTTTTTATTTAATTTAATTTTATTTTTAATTTTAATTTTAATTTAATTTTAATTTATTATTTTTTATTTTTATTATTTTAATTTTATTTGTTTTAATTTTATTTATTTATTTATTTATTTTTTTCGAATTTGGTTACTCCTATATTGATACAAAATATGATTACAGAGAGGCCGAGGCCTCAAGAGTTCTAGCCCAAGAGAAGGCATGCTTACAAAATATCGTTTGAAAAACTGACCAGAGAACCTGCATAATGACTTGCTTTAATACTTAATATATCTGGAGACTGTAACTGAAAACCGGAACATAATGTTTGGAACCAATCAAAAACTCAGTGCTGTGCAGCCCTTTCATGATCAGAAGCTGACCCATAAACAGGTTGACCCAAGATAATAACCGAAAAGACAGTGACCAAGACAGTGACCAAAAGACAGGAGAGTGCCGCCCACGCAGGGGAAACCGGCCAGTCAAAATTTGCAAAAGACCTGATTCTGAGAATTGTAAAACAAGAAATGACTTTGGATCGGGAAGGGATTGAGCATCTTCTTACAACAACTGAACAAAACCAGAAGGTGCAGACCTGTTCAATCTTCATGCGAGGTTGGAGGCGATTCTTCAATAATGCGGCAACCGAATTGGTTAGGATCTTCAAACTCAGAGGGTTGACCCTCTTTACTTGAAGAACTACCACTTACAGGAGCGCTCGGACTGGCGTGGATGGTCGTTTTCTGTGTTGCTGAGCCACCTGGGTCCTTTCTCTGAGTAATCTCAATCTGCGAGGATTCATTCTTGTCTTCCATCCTCGGCTCTAAGGTAGCCCTTGGACCAACAACCCCTGAACCAACAGTATCCTCACACAACTCAACGGTGATTGACGCAATGAAGGAGGAATTTCCTAGAGAGCAGGGGAAGCGAAAGCAAGCCGTGTGAAATTGGGAGTGGTGAGAGCATGCTTCTGTGATGAATTTCCCTCGTCCCCTGCCACAACCACTTCTGGTCACAGGGTATCTATCAAAGCAGAAGTCCGAAGCTTCAGACGAAGGGTCCGAGGTTGTGGAGGAAGGATGGTGGGAGACACGGCCACGGGAGCTACCTCTTTTGCAGCTCATCCTTGAGCGCACTCTGGGCATTTTGAAGTATGCAGGAGGAGCATAACAAACAACAACGGAGGAGACTGAGAGGGGGCGACAGAGGAAGATGCAGAACTGATTATTTGGAGCATGAAAGCACTGATGGATATCGACGCCTCGATCCCGAGCTAGACAGTACCCTGATCTGTCTCGAGAGTGAGGAGCTTCAGTCTCGCTAGACTAGCTTAAGCGCAAGGGAGGAGCAAGAGTGAAAATCAAGCAGAGCGCCATTATAGTTAAACTAACAAATTGGAGAGAGGAAAGGGGCTGCGTTAATACAACATTTAAGTTTTTATCCTGAGTCATTAACTCATACCCCATGCGAGGCCGGCTGGCGATGGTGATTAGCCACGTACCAACCCTCCATGCCGCCGTCGTGCTGCTCGCCAGATTATACACCCGCATCCGGGAGTAAACAATATTATTGTTATGAACAATGCAAATGAATATTGTGCAAACAACATGTTGCTTAGTGGAAAAAATTATCTAAGGTTATGAAATCAATAAGCTATCCAAAACAATATGCTACCCATGATGTGCAAACAGTTGCTGCTCAAAACAATAAACTGCCCAAAACAACACGTTGCCCATTTTGTGCAAATAATACAATATTGAAGCTCACATCTCCACTATTATGTGAAAAACAATATGTTGCACATGAATGTTTCTCCAAGTAAATGATCTAACATTGCTCTAGTTCTGAAGCTCCAAAGCTAGTCTCACAAGTTGGCTGTTTCTAACTTGCAGAAGCCTGCTTCACACGCAGATGAATCTCTGGGTTGCATGTTAGCATTGCTGAGCGTAGGAACCCAATAATCCTTTACAACTCAAGTTCGACAGTTCACTAGTTGGAACAAGTTTCATAGTTTACTCACACACATTCACACTAGACGTTTACTCAAGCATAAATGAAAGGGTCCCGAAGAACCGCTATTTCCTATCAAACATTAAGAATCTAAGGAAACGATTTCTGGGTTATGTAATTCATTTCGTTCCAAAAGAAACCCATATCTTTGTTTTTCCAGATTTGTTTTGGTTTGATCAAAAAAATTGTTTCAAAACTGTCGCGTCTTCTGGAAATGCATGTGATCCAATCCTACAATGTGTTCCACTCAAAATAAGAGGGTATCCTGCTTTTAATTGTTTCACTGCAGTGGTGACTTTCAACTTTTCATTATTTATTATTTGACCTTTATCTAAAATACAATAATTCCAAACTGATTCCAAAGCAAAGACCACTCCTGAGGAGATCCGACATAATGGAGAGGATTCAAAATATAACTATCAATAAACTTCTCAATTTCAAAGGCCTAGTGACCCACTAATGTTGAGCGATAGATTGAAGTGCGCTGGTCAAAACGTATCAATGGATTTTCTTGGGGTAGCTTCTACAACAGTGCCTTGTTTCTCTAAAGAGCGTTTCTTACTTTCAGAGGAAGGGCTATTGCGTTTGTATTCTGGTATTACGCAGGAAGAGCCGATGGTGAGCTGGACTGAGAGCTCGAGCTCATGGAGAGAGATAAAGATTTTAAATTTGTTAGGTTGCCAAGGGACTGATCTTTAACTGAGGTCGGGGTAGTTAAATTAGGAGCTGCATTCATCTTGTTTTCTGGGCATGGTTGGCTCCTTAGCCATGTCTTAATCATCAATAAACCAATCATGTTGTTTACTCGAAATTCTGAGGAAGCTGGAGGCTGCAATCCTGGAACATATATTGATTGTTCGAGTTTTCATCATATGAATCCTGTACAAGGGTGTTCTGGATTGGGTTCATATTCCTCGCTACAGGATCCTCGATGATGATGTGTAAGAATCATGCCACTTATCATGGCTCCACGATTATGAATTGCTATCATCACCACAAGTGGAGTCCTATGCTCGAGTAGATAAGGAATAGATCTGCAGTATTTTGAGGATTTTGTGCCCATATTACGGATCTATATGGCTTGTTTGAAGAAATGGTCCCAGCCACTCTACACTCTCCGAGAACTAAGCCATGACCAAACAGTGAAATCTCACCAAAATAGATCAAATCCCATGCATCCAGATGAGGAAATCGAAATTAAATCTCTCTTGTATTTGGATGACCCTTTCTCCATTACAGAATTCTCTAATAGATAAAGAAATGTTAAATAGTCTGTGTGGAAAAAAGTTTTCATGCAACCAACAAATCCAAAAGGAGAATAATCACCACATACGCAAAATAAAAGAATTATTCTTATCTAACTACACTAAATTGGGACATTCGTTCCATTTTGCTCATCTGTGTTTTTATCAGAATTCCAATTGAAGTGGGCTAAGAAAAAAAAGGATTCGAATCTTGGAGGGTTGGTTCTATGTAAGAATTCAGATAGCCATTTCTTGTTAACCCAGTATTCACCATTGCCTTTCTTAAGGTAAACTACAGATTTAATTTTTAATTTTGAAATCGAAAATAAACGAAATTTTTTTAAAATGATTTCGATTTCTTAATTTTTTTTAGATGAAATGCAAATTTATTAATGAGAATGATTATTATTATTATTATTTTGATGAAATTTAAATTTATTCATGAGAAATGATGATTTTTTTTTCTTCAAAAAATACAAGATTATAAACTCTAGCAAGATCTCATTTTATTTTTCTAATCTATTCTACCTTAACTTGAAAGATTTTTTTTTTTTTTTCCTAGGTAAAAAGATGCTTCCACTGAAGCCACCTACAGACTAAAAATTCGAAAATGCTCACATCAAGATTTAAATTTTTTACCTTATACTTTGCAAACATGTGAGTAACCTATTTTTTTCTTGGAGTTGGCACAAGGTTCTTTTGAAACTAGTCTTTGATATTGTCCTTGCTCTCCAAGATGTACTTGTTCAACATCTGCAATTTTCTCATCTGTAGATGGATTAGTAAGAAATGGGGGGCTTAAAAACTGAATTTGAAACTAACTAAGTCCGAAAAAAATCAAAAACTCAAACTTGAACTCCTTTATGAAGATACTGTTGTCACCAGGTTTCACAAGTTAGTCCATAAAAAGAAATTGCAATAAAAATAACTTCCTAAGTCTATCTCCAAATCATCCTGCCCGGCAACGGCGCCAAAATGTTTGGATCTAAAACGTGGATGCAAATTAGAGTTTCATTTACTGTCAATCCGGGAAAGTAGACTTCGAGGATCATCCAATATATATGGACATAGAGACAAACTAAACTAAGCTAGGTGAATAAATGCCAAAGCTCCCTTGCAGGAGGTCTTTCTTTGGGATCTCCAACACCTATTTAGTTGTTTAACAAAATGAAATCTAAAGACATTGTGACAAGTGTAAGAAATATTAAAGCTCCCTTACAAGAGACTGTTCATTAATATTTCTAATAATCTTAATCAACAAACTATTTAAATTAATGGAATTAAAACACTTAAACTTAATTATGATTGATTGCATGAAATATTAAAGCTCTCTTACAAGAGACTATTCATTTATATTTCCAACATCAAGATCTTTAAACTAATGAAATTAAAAACATAAATGAAAGCTTACTATACCAAAACAAGTATGCAAGTGAGGCAATGGGGGCCGTCCATAGCTCCACAAGCACACCTAGAAATAAGTCAAATGTAGAAGAAAATCCAATCCACTTTATTTATCATAAATTGCAAATTGCAATTACAAGCTCCAAGTTCTACATTCCAAGAGATCCTGAATCTCCATCACAATAATCCTAAAATCTAAAATTACAAATGAAGGACTAAGTTTCTAAATTCTAAGGAAAAATTAGGATTACAAATGAAGGAGATAACACTCCTATTTATACAACAAGATGAGATAACAAACACATAATGATGATCCATTATTCCCTCCTTTGATCCACATATTTCTCAACCATTGGTGACACATAGTCTTATCTTCCATTATCTCCTCCATGAGGTATATCTTCTCAAATTCGAATTTAGCCTTGGGAGGCCACATAAGAGGCTTTTGGAAGCTTCCTTTTAACCTACACATGTCAACAAACTCATTCCAATTGTTAGGTATAAGTATAAGCATATTATTTTCTAAAGTTTAACCACAAATTCACTTTAAAATACTAAGAATTAATAATGTTTCGGAAAACACAAAGGTAAACCATATAATGATGAAAGTGAAGTGGATGTGATGACATGGTGGTGGAATAGAGGTGAGAAAATGTGTGAATGGAGTGAAAGTGAATGTATTTTAAGGATAATTGTTTGGCCCAACAATGTATTAATGTTTTATAGGTTTGGTCCTCTTATTTCTCCTATTTTACTTGTAATAGTTTACATTTGATATGACATTGCTGTTAAGTACATTACATTTTCTTAGACTTCCTTAGCAGGTCCCATCAAAGTAATCCCATGCAATGGATTTGTCTATCAAGTTAATAATATTTATGACTTTCTAGACTCCCCAATGTGTAAATCTTATTTGATGAATGACTTGTAGAGAATGAATTTCCTTATCTTGAAACAATGTTCGATTTTGCACAAGCCAAAGGACCTAAGAGATGACATAGGTGAATGCCTTATTATTTTTTAATGTCTTTTCCTTGAACAAAGTCACCCAACAATCTTCCATTGAATTTTCTCGCTAAAACCCTAGCCTTCAATCAATAACATTTATTCCTTGCACACTTCTTTTCTGGATGCATAGTGAACCATCAAATGGTGGAACATTTTCATCATATTTTTGACATAGAACACATCTACCTAGACCCTACCATGCTTGTTTCTTAAATATATACCAAGCCAAAACTTTGATTGAGGGAACAAACCATGAACAATGTATGGATTTTAAAGGAAGCTTTATCTTCAATATGGGCTCTTAATATGATAATTTCTCTCCTCGGTTATCGTCCAAAACTAGTATCTTATATCTAAGTGTGGAGTGTATCTTATCAATTACTTATTTTTGTACTAGATTAACTCGTCTTCCTAGTCTATCAATATTATAGCACTATCCCAAAGACTTTGTATTAGTTTCAGTCTTTCCAGCCTTCCTCCAGTGATCAAATATGCTCTTACAAAGTGATTTTGAAGTGTCAAGGTCAAATTTTGTCTTTTCAGTGAGTCTTCAAGCAAAATTTGGTCACTAGGCATTAAGTCTAGGGTTTTCTCTCACTCTTTTCAAAGTTGCCCAAATGCCAATCTATGTCACTATTCAGCTGAGTCTATCATCATTCATAGGGTTGTCATTATCATCTCAGTGCCTAATGAGTCATTTTACACCTTGTTCATGCTTCAGTTGCACCTAGGCAAGGTCATTTCCCTCTCCTAGGGTTTTGAAAGCTAATTTCTCTT
>APFE030914007.1:0-19999 GCA_000404065.3 Pinus taeda
ATAATAAAACATAAAAATAAATGGAGCATAATAAATAAATAAAAGCAAATACATAAATTTGAATGATTGCATGTTTTTAAGAGGGATCCCTTCAAGTCAAACCATTCTCTATACTGGACCATACGGTTCGTTAGCCCAAGAGGCAAGAAGTTGAACTAGTCAAGGTCCAAAAGGTCTAAGGCCAATATAGCCTGATCTCTACTACCCGAGAGGATGTAGATAATATGCATCAAGACTTTCCTTATCTATTTGATCAATTTCTTTTATTAGTCAAATATTATTCACTAACTTAAATTAGACAAATGCATATCATAGATGGGGATTCTTAGAAGAATTTTTTTTAACTTTTAAATTATGACTAGTTATAGGTTGAGATATATACTATTTGTTGATGGGATCACTCTACATATGCTCTATGATCACTTTATTAAGGGTGTTATGTAATCTTAAGGACATATAGGGCCTTTACATATGAGTTTCTAATATTTTTCCTGGTTTTAGACTCCAGTTTCTAACATTTGGGTGTCTTTGGAGAAAGATTGAAAGCTTAGTAGTGTTGATTGAAATAGAAGAACCAATGAATCTTAACTACTCACACAAAATTTTTGAAATTATACCAAGTGACATATTTACTAACTATTTTAAAATCCCAATATAATCCACAAAACTCAGGATCAAAATAAAATCCATGACTTTCATATAACTTTATAGATCATGATAGCTTTATATAAGTTCAAACCCATCGGGATAAGTTGAACAGTGGATGTCCCACCCCTAAAACCATTTGTTGACCAATATTAAAGTCTCATCCAAGTTTGAAACTGAGTTAATCTACCTAGAATAGCTTATGGATAATTGTGTTAAACTCACTCGACTAAAAACAATCCCTCTAACTTAACCCTAAACCTCCTTAATGACAAACAACAAATTTACTAATTCTCTTAATTAAAAATAATAACATAAAAGCTACCTTTATAATATGAAACACATTATATTGAACTTCAAAATCCTCATATCCGAAGAAATTGATAAGCTTTATGTATGATGTGTTGTGGTCACATCACTTATTCCCATTGTTCCATGATTGAAATTATTACATTTATTTACTTTTCTCTTTGAACATAGGATATACGATACAAGGCCCAAGGTGTCGCAAATATTATAAGCCATTCTTCCATTTCATATAAAAATTCATATGTCCATGCCCTTTACTTCTACGTTATTGATTTGGGGTTAAAGGAAAAAGTTTACAAGAAAAAAGTTTACTTCAATTTATAATTCCTGTGGCCTAAATTTACTAAAAACACTGCTCAAATTTTCTAACACGAATACTCTCTAAATCGCCAATATAAAGCATTGAGAGCTATTAAAAGTACGCATGTTGAAATAGCCTGGTATAAATAGCATGCACCATTGAGAACGGTGGATGGAATTCCTTTGAACGCTTCATTGTTATATTCGACCATTGACATTGAGGCAATTTAATGGTATTTTCAATAGTATAATTTAGCATGTATCTCCATAGGTGACATTTTGGAATGCATGCATGATAATAATGTTTTTCTTTTAGAAAAGTTCATGAGATCTAGAACTTCACAAAGATAAATTCCCATTTTAAAATATGATTTTTCTATTAGTTGAATGATATGCCAATTCACTAGATTTATTTAAGGATTGAAATCTGAGTGGGATACTTTATACCACTTTCCCACCCTAACATTAGAATTTTGAAAGTGAGATTTGAACTCATAACTTTTAACATTGCATTTTTTTACCAATTTGACCATCTCTAATATGTTGCATATGTCTATTCCCAAAAAACAAATAGTATAGCATATAACACCACACATGTTAGTCCTAAAAGCAAGAGTATGGTTATTAGAAATTGGTAATAAAAGAAGTTACATGTTAATAAAAAATTTAATTTTTATTAGAAAAATATGATATTATCAAATTTGAGAAATTATATAGATGGATTAAGTGGGTCATTCATGGTTTCTAAAATTAACCATCGTTTTCTCAAGCCCTATCAACATTAAACGGTTTAAGTAAAAGCTTTATTGCAAGGATTCATCGTTTTACCACCATATAATAATCATCGGGTCGTAGATTCAAGCCCAAGCTTGAAGACTCTGTTAGTGGGAGAGATTTGATGCTCTATGGAGTGGAAGATCGCAAGATCGAGAGTCCACTAGTAAGTGTAATACAATGTTTGCAGACCTCGTATAACTTCCCTTACCTCTAATATTTATTTGGGCTTCTCTTTAGAGCCAACCTCCTTGCACTAAAGCCCTGTAGCGAGTTGTCAATTATGGAAACCTTTTGAAGGTCACATCCCAAAATTGCCACATCCTTCATATAATTACCATCTACAGAAATGCATGATTCACAGTATCCACAATGGCATACAAACGTTTTCTCTGGATCATGTGTGTAACTTTTCAATCATGCCCATGAACACTCTATTTCAATCATGTGTGTAACTTTTTCCATAAGCACTTGAAGATTTGGTCTACACTGTACAATATAGTATTCTCCTTTAGATTAAAATGTACTTGAAAAAATGAAGTATGCATCAGCATATGCTCTTGAGTATAATTCACAAGTGTTTCTATATGAGATAAAACAATCATAATAGTTTATTATATTTTCAATCATTAAAAAAGAAAGTAGAATTTGTGATGAACAACTTCAAAACCTCATCTCTAAATAGTGAATAAAATGGAAAGAAAAAATCCATGCTGAAGGACCACTTGTCACCATGCATTTTTATGTTTACCTTAACATTTTCTTAATTTAACTTTTCCATAATTTATTTTTTTTCTTCTTTTTCTTTTATTAATAAAGTAGTTACTTTCATTTATTTATTATGATCCTTCACATTATTTATTATTTATTATTTATATTTAATAACATGGGGCATTACATGATATGTGTTATTAAGAAATTCTCCACATGCACACATTCTCCTTGGGCACCCCCATTTTTTTGGTGTCCTTCGATGGTTAAAGATAGTTAAACCTTCTTCACACACATTTGTCTATGTAACACTTCTTCTCTTTCCCTTGGTTTAATATGAGTTCACATGATGATATGTGGTTTGAGGGGTCCTTATGATTGTAACAGAAGATGTTCCACTGCTCTTGCATGTACTCCTAAGTCATTGGCTCATGGTTTCACTAGTTTGGTAGTCATTGTACATGGGTCTATGCCTTTGCACTTGCTCCTACGTCATCTCTTGCTTCAAGGTTGTCATAATGACCAAAGTGGATTTTCTTGCACATATCTCTATGTTATTTCTTGAAGAACAAGTTGGTTATTGCATTAGCGAAGATGCCCTAAATAATTTGATATATTTGGCATGGTTTTGAAATTTCAAATTTTTTGACTACTTTAGCTATGGTTTACTCCACTTTAGTTAGCATACTAGTAGGTTCTTTGATGATGTATCTACCCTTACACATTTATCAAGGGTATACATCTATTTTAAGGATTTTTTAATGTTTTGGTTGTCCTATATCCAAGAGGAATAAATACCAGTGGCACACTCTTCAAGGGTGCACCACTTAGGTCCTTTTTAGAGGGATTGGTTAGTGTTGGAGAGAGAGCCATGCCTAGTAAGCTAGCTTTTTTTGGCATGGGTTAGGTACACATTAATGATGAGCCACAATCACCTTTGACATATCCATAGGGTGCACTTCTTCAATGACTATCTTATTATTATCTTAGTTGGTCAATGTGGTTCCATTGCTCACATGTCAAGGGCATGCCTCTTCCTTGAGTATTTTGTATTATTTATTGGTTAAAGTGGACTTCTTGGAGAATTCCTTCATTATTGAACACACACGTGGAATATTTTCACCCCTTTTGGGATAGTGTGGTTTGACTTGGTAAATAGACTATCTAATTATAAGATGGTTGTTGAAGAAAATTCTTGAGTGTTCCAAAGGAGAAGAGGACAAATGGGGCCTTGCATGGGCTTACAAGAGCATGTTGGTTGAGTATGAAGACATGTGGCAACTTACTCGTGTAATCTTGTTATTCTTGTATTTTATGAGGGCAATTTGGTCTTGAGTGGCCCTCTTATGTAATATTTTAAATATTTTAGTGTTTTTTTAGTTTTTTTCTAAGAGAAGTAGACTGATCTAACAAACAAAAATATTATTTGTTGTAAAAGGAGTTGAGTTGAAATCAATATAACAATTTACTCGCTCTTTTTTTGATGTGATTAGAATATGAGAGGTCCCCCTATCAATTTAGTTGAAAATATTATTATAGCAATAAGAAGTGAAGGGTCTTTCTTATGTGACGTATCATGATTTTTTTAGCTAATCTTGTTGAATATGGTGTAGGAAATCCTTGTAAAGAGATATGTTATGAAGGTTTAATTCATGGGTAATACATTTCCTTTTTTGAAGTAATTTAATTATGCTCATTTCCCTCTTAAGTAGATTTGTGTTTATTATTAGAATTGCTAATCTTATACCATCAATCTTAATTAGCATTTATTGTGGAAACTCACATTTTCCATTAATAGGTACACCCTCATGCATGTTTTAAAGGTTCTCCTTCATTAGGCTTCCTTCAAGCAATTTCTACATTCATGGACAAAAACTTAATGATATAAATAACTTGTTTATCTCAACCCTTTTCTATCTGCATCTCAAGAAAAAACGCCCTCTAAGCTTGATCCTTTAGACTACATTTTCCCTAATTTGTATAGTTGATAGTCTTGATCCACCCATCCATCTCTTTAAAAAGTTTATCTAGACTTACTTAAAGATATCCCCATTTGTGTTGAAGTAGAGACAACCTAAAGTGAACTAGCGAGCTATAGTGGTGATAATGGGAAGCCCCTTTTAATTCCTCCCAGGTCCTACTTGTGTTTTAGGATTTGGGTTGTAAAACTAGAGATAATAAAAATCTTGAGTTCATGGCTCAATTGATTGACAAAGTATTTCAAAAAAAAATCATCATGGTTGTGGCTCAATTCATTAAGAGAGTATTTTAAGAAAAAAAATCAACTTCTAATCTTGTGGTACAATTCATGAACAGAGTAATTGAAAAACAATGCATATAACATAAAAAGGAAAGAAGTCTATTTTAATCACTAGTGCTAAGAACAATGGCTAATAAACTCTAATCATATTCAAAATCATTTACAAAGACTCTAGTCTTTTGGACCATTACCTATGTAGTTCTAGTTGTGAGCATTTCAAGTGACAAGTTTGGGTGATGCACCTTTTTCTTTACCTAAATCGTCCCCCCACAATCGAATATATGGGGAATCAATGATTGTAGAAGATCACCCCACAACTTTGCCACTATTTTAGTAGTACTACAAGTGTACAAAAAACTTTATGCACATAAATAATTTAGTTGTAAAAGCAATTATAAATACTAAAAAAATGTTGAGAGTGATATAATGTACAAAAATGTTGAATCCAATTGTTATTTGTGCAATCACTCAAATAGCGTTGTTGTCATTGTAAGAGGGTGATAATCTCAACATCATATAAATTTGGAACTACACTATTGTTAATGTCCATTTAGACCTATTAAACTAACAGAGCAACCTTGTCAATTGCATCAAATGTAGTTTGAGCATTGTTTGTGAAATCTTTTGTGGCATCAACATACAAGGTTGGAATGTGTATTATCTTTACTCATCAAATTAACGTTTTGGGTTATATAATACCTTTAAAGGAATTTTTATCGAAAATTGTGGCATTCAACACTGAACTTTTCATATGAAATCCAACCTTCAATAATGAATTTATGTTTTTTTTGGGTATCCTAGAGGAACCCAGCAGCCCACTTGACACATAACTACTATTAAACCTCTGGGGGTCTATGGCCTATCCTCCTTTCCATAAACAGGGTCACAACTCGGGGATTTGAACCTTAGATCTCTCAGTTTTCATAGAATTTACATTACTTTGATCACCAATTGAGCTGCCCCCTAGGACATGTTAAAAAAATTTCAAATTCATATATTATCAAGTATTCCACTACTTGATATTATAGTGTTTTAGGAAAGTCCTATCTTAGAAAGATAGAATGATTTTATCATTAAGAGATAATATTCCAAAAAGATATTATCTTTGAAAATATGGTATTTTAAAAATATGTATATATCGTTAAAGAAATACTTGAAATTTTCTTTATTTTTAATATATTTTTTAATGTTATGGGGTGGTAGGAGCAGGAGGGTTGGTTTTTCACCCTAAGAATCATTGGGAACTGTGTTATGACTGGGGGCTAAGTCTCGTTTCCAATAATGTGGCTAAATCTTATGCCCTCTATTAAGGGCTAAAGAAAATTGTCGGCATTGAAGCGAGAGAAGTAATAGCAATTGGAGACTCAGCTATGATAGTTCATCATTTATACTTTGTAACTATTCACTTAGACATGAAGTTAAGAGAGGTCTTCAAACAAATCCATTTATGGTATCAATCTATCCTGAGGTATCGATGCTTCCATGTTTAAAGGAGAAACAATTCCAAGGATGACCTCTTGGCCAACCAAATGGTAATTCTAATGAAGGGAGAAAAAAAATTGGTTAGGGGAAAGGATTTATGCCCCCCTACCTTAGTAAGATAATAGTATGTGTTTTAAACCCAAGGTGTGGCGTGAGTGCTCCTAATCATGGAAAGAGACTACTATGACAAGACATTCGAATATGAGTGGCGTCATTATGGAGGTTGACGCGATACTTGGCCATCATGTGTTTTCGGTGGGGAAGGTCTCTTTGTGTATCTTCCTCTAGTTTGTCTTCATCCTTTAGATAGGCGATATTGTGGGTTTGTACTTGCCAGAGGATGTGAGTACATTGGATTATCATTTGATAAGGTGGGCAAGGGTGTGACTCCGTTATTTCTTTCAATTGGGTGTTGGCTTTAGAGAGAAAGTGGGGGTGGTGGGGGGAATGTATCTTAGGTTTTGTGGTTAAGTTAATGGTTGAAGTGATAACAAGAATTGGGATTCCTATGATGTGGATGAAATTGCTCACCCTCAGGCAAATCTAGAGCATGTGGCATTGATTCAGGTCAACTTCAAAAGGTACAATGTCAACTCCTCCATTCATGATGCCTAGTTATTTAAGGATATGGTGACTAAAGGATTTACAGTTGAGTTGCATGCGATCTCTAGATTGTTTGTGGTACCCTCACTCTGTAGCAATTCGGTATTTCAACTAAAAATCAAGGGAAGTTGGAGGCGTGGGAACCCCTAGTTAAGGGAACCACACACCAGTCCCCTTGGGTTCATTGCTCTTGTGGGTGGTAGTTCCAGACTTCATGGCTCACAATGAAAACAATTAATGGTTTGTTACTACACTCTGATCTATATAAGGAAAATTTAGGAATATTAAAGACTATGCAACAACTTCAAAACCAAATCCAACAGATGGAGGATGAACTCGACTATATTAGATCAGAGATGGAGGATGTAATGGCAAAATGAAACAAGGACAGTGATGCACTGCTTGACAGTAAGGGAAATTGGGAGTCATTGGCTCCAAATGGTTAAGATGTGAATTGTATGTGTGTTTTAAATTTTTTTTTTTGATATGCAACTATTGGTGAACTTATAAATGGAATAATTTGGTACAATATATTTGGGGAAATCATGTATAAACTTCAACAAATGAATGTATATACCATACTCTGTTAAGCTATATGGAAAACTACCTTTCAACAGTTTATGAGATGTATTTTAACTAAGCAATTTATTCAGCAATTTCAATATAAAATATTCTCAATTTCTATTAAAACAATATTTTTTAATTTAAATTTCATTAAATTTTAATAAGTAATATCTCTAAATGTCCACAGGGTCTTGGATAGATAATAATCGTGTGCTCTGTTCAGACACCTTCTTGATGTGAAGTCCACTGGTTTTAATTTTCCCCACCCAATCCAAGGTGAATATATTAGACATGAATAAAAGATGTAGTCCTAACTCAACTTACAAAAAAACTCTAATAAAATAATAATAATAATAATGAAAAAAAGAAAAGCAAAAAACAACTTTATTGAGAAAATCAAATCTCAACTAAACCTTTTATCTAAAAGAAAGATAAATTGAAAAATTAGACCATCTAGGTCAAATTTATTGCCACCAAACCTTTATTTAACCCACACACAAAAAAGCATTAAAAGAATAAAAAAGGTGGATAGGCATGTGGGAATCTCACTCTTCTCATTTGTTAATTGCCAAATGCCATCAATATGCATCATTCAACATACATCATTGCACAACGCTCAACACATATTCTCACAATCTTCATTAACGGTATTGAGCCCAAGGACAATTGTGGTCTTTAAAATTGAAATCCAACCACGAGTGTGGACTTTTAAATCATAAAAATCCAAGCATTCGCCCAACCCTAGGTCACAAATTGACTGTATTTAATTGTAGTTGATGGATCGTGCAACCCACCAACTCCACACGAATTAGTAGTGACAATTTCAGTGTGGCACTTGTTTATTGGGCTAAAGTCATGGAAACCCTTTGAAGCCTTAAGCCTACAAAGATTCAATTTTAGCTTCCAATTCCAATATTTGAAAGGACATGTCACCATAATTTTAACGAGTTACAGGCCCTGATGCAATACATCAGTCGTCCTCGCCTGCCTATTCTATCCTTGTTCTATCCTTGGTGATGTCGTACTCGTCTACATGTTCTATCCTTGTTCTATCCTTGGTGATTATTGTTAGTCAAGGTTGTCATCATTCAATTGTACAAATAGCACAGAGATGCATCACTAACAAGAAGGACATCACCGTGTCAATGACATTGCTTTAGTCCTCTATCTTTTAAATTCCTTTGTTCTATTTCGTTTCTAATCTCCCCAACATTGCATAGGTGCCTTGAAGGCCTATTCTGATCACAAGCTTTATTAGGAACAATCTCGTTATGCCCCAGGATTAACCTGATGAGGTTTGCCAAGCGGAATTTGGCCTTTAATTCCAGCAATTACACCCAATAAATATCATGTAGTTTTCTTTTCTATACTTTGATTCATCAGAAAATTAAAATTTAGATGCAAATAATATGTCCCTTATTACAAGATTGGCAAAGAAAAAAATAAGGTTCTCAAAATCATAAACTACCTGACAATAGAGTTAGGAAACCAAACCAAAATTGACCCTATTATAACAAAAAATAATCAAATCCAAATTACCATATTAACCAAAAATATACTAAATACAGTAAATATAGAAGGGAGCATGAAAATACAATAGTAATGGTGATTTACACGACAACTCCTAAGAAATATGAGAACTTACCTTTTACACAACAACTCATAAGAAATATGAGAACTTACCTAAAAAGGAAACAATATTACATAATCACAATATCATAAGCTATAACCAATCTGTGACAATAACTATAATAAGCTACATCCTCACTTATTGCTTATGTGGGATATTTCTAAGTTGACTTATCATTTCCTAAGTTACCAGGGTACGGATATGAATCCAGATCTAGATGCATTAGAATTTTGAAAAGCTAACAAAATGGCGATGAAAAGGAAAGTAAAAACAATAAATATATTTTTATAATAAATAAAAACTTGATTCAAGAATCCCACGAGTAGAACTATCTGTTATAACCAAAGCAAGAGTTTTCATGCACATTGTTATTAGCCATCCATGTACCTTAACTGAAAATCTGATAAGTTTTAACCATCATTCATTATTGACAATTTTGAAGATCATTTCATCATGAGCATGAAATAGGTCATAATATTGTTTTTGCAAGACACGTCCACATGTCCATATCAGCGGTGAATGCTGAATACAGTGGTTCATCCACATGTCCATATCAATGGTGAATATTGAATACATTGGTTCTCTTTCAGGCCATGGCAATACTAAGTAACAATATGGGTTCAAAAAAACAACACCACAATACGTAAAGATAAATTGGACATTGACTACAGAACTTGACCATAATGATAAGTCAAAGTCTAGAAATTGACAACAGACCTTGATCATAATGATAGATCAAACCTTGAGCGAAAACCTTGATAGAGTAGACCTTGAGAGCAGGTCTTGACAAACTAATTTGTTGCTTAGTCTTTACAATTCCATTCCACCACCAATGTTTGCACAAGGTAAAATTAACTTAGAGCATGTTCTTCAAACTAATTCTTTGCTTAGTAATGAACTGATATGGCCATAATGAATTGATATTGTCATAAGACATGAAAATTGTGTAATACATCTATAGCAACACAAAAAATTGATACAATTCAATATCAATATGTATATGGGCATGACACATGAAAGTTTTGTGAATGGATACATATGGAGAGAAAAAGTAGTTACTTGATGAACTGAACTATGCACAAGGTAAAATTAACTTAGAGCATGTTCTTCAAACTAATTCTCTGCTTAGCAATGAACTGATATGGCCATAATGAATTAATATGGTTATAAGACATGATAATTGTGTGAGTACATTTATAACAACATAGACAATTGATATAATTCAATATCAAGATTATCGGCATGACACATGAAAACTGTGTGAATGGATACATATGGAGAGAAAGATTGTTTACCTTGATGAACTGAACTATGGCTACAGTTTGCCTATGCATCCAATTTCAAAGAGTTGGGACTTCTTTTCCAATGGACAGTTTTCCCAAATCTAAGGGTATATTATCACTCAAAGACCTCTGGTGCATTCTTTAAAACATATGAGGTTGTTGATGTGACTGGTTTTTTTGCACCTCTTCCACCATGTTTCTCAACAAACCCATGGATGCCAAGGAGAACTAAAGGCCTACTCCTGAATCACCGACATGCCTTGCATCAAGGACTCCAACATCAAGGCCGGTTTCATTTTTTTTCTTTCTTTACCATCTAATCAAATTTCATCTGATTATCAACTAAATATGAAGGCTTGGTAGAATTTTTGTGTGCGTTTTTTGCAGGTTTTGACTAAGGATAAAAATGTGATGCAATTTCTACGACTTATTTTCTAGTGGACAATTTTCCTAAATTGAAGCGCATATTATCATTCAAATACCTGTCGTGCCTTCTTTCAAAACAAGCCACATGAGGTTGTTAATGTGGCTAGTGTTGGTTTTGCACCTCTTCTACCATGTTTCTCAAAAAACCTATGGACTTCAAGGAGAACTAGAAGTCCTACTCTTGCATCGCCGACATGCATGTTGTCAAGAACTCCAACATCAAGGTCGGTTTTGATATTTTCTTTCTTTCCCCTTTGTTGACATTTTTATTCAACCCTGGACAAGATCTGAAAGCTTGCTAGAATTCTTGTTTGTGTGTTTTGCATGTTTAGAATAAGGATCAAAATGTGATCCATTTTTTGTCAATTGTGCCCTGTAATAATTTTCCACCTAGACAAAGTTTGTACAATCATTACTAGAGTGACAAGAACCCCTACGCTTTGAATTATATCCTAACTTCAATTTACTAGTTTTGTGAATCTTTTGCTTAGTTCCAAAACTTTAATTCAATAATTTTCTTCAGTGGATTAGAATTTAATAAGACTAGAAAATCAGAGTCAATTCTTAAAATTCACTCCATTACCCAGATATATCTTTGGCTAAAAACTCATCGTCACCAAATTACCTAAAGATAAAGTATATTACTGCTATACATTCTACAAATTATTGGCATTCTCCCATCGGCTAAATGCAATCTACCCTGTTGTTTTCCACCATTTAAGAATTTGGTTAAATGACAGATGATAATTCTCGAATCTTGTCCAAGAAAAAATAAACAAAAAAGTCTGAAACATTTGTGTTCTCATGAGATACTGAGCAGAGGCATTGTAGGAAATGTTACTTCACAATTAATTAATATTTGTTAATGATGCCAACTGAATGACATCCCTTCATAATTCCCCATGTGGACCTATGAGCTAAGGCCACATTGCATCGGAAGCGATATTACAAGTGTAATTCACATAACACTGTAACCAATCAAAACTCGGAATATAAAGGAATACACGGAAAAACCACTCAAAACACATAAGTCGGACTTCAAATTCATTAAAACTACATATAAAAATCTCTCAGGTCTGCTAATGCAAAACCTTTTCAGCGTTATTCTCCATCGTCGATCTGATTTCCGATCCAACAGTTTACACTTCACCCGATCTGACCAAACAGTTCGCTCGATCTAGACCATTCAATCAGCCCCGCTTGATCTAACGGTTGACATCCATATCGGGTGGACCACTTGCACGATGGTTACCCGCACGATAAAGTGGTTTTTCCTCTCTCCTCCAATGCTACGTGTCAATTGATAAATGGTATCAAGTGACCAGCCCTAAATACCACATACCACTTTTCGGTCGCCCAATATTCCGCTTACTGCTTATGGAAACCGCCTTCCACCGATTAACGCTTGCACTCCTTCTTCAAGTGATTTAATCTGGTCCATTGATCCATGAGATCTAACGGATCCTGTGTATTGATCCTTATAGTCTTTATTCTGTCTCTTCACTTGATCTCGTTTCTTTTGTGATGATCTTTGCGCTTTAACACAGTTCTTTGTTTTCACAGCCAAAACTCCATATATAACAATCTATGATACCTTTGGATCAATGACTGGGATTAATACGGTTCAAACACTGCTATTAACACTAAGGACCCCAGTTATGCTTTGAACGCTGCGATTTACAACTTCAGGCATAAAAACATAGAAGAAAATTTGATCCACAGGCAAATATATAAAGACAAGCGAAGGGTTTCAAGAGAAATAACACATTCATGCACACAGAATTATTTATTCAATACAATAAAATTAAAGGGCCTCGCCCTCTGGCTCGATTATAGCAATAAAGAAACCCCCTTTTTCTCTCTTGAAATCCTTGCTCTCTCTTACTTGACTCCAACCTAGCTAACCTCTTTCTCCTAACCTTTAGCTGATCTCTTTAGCTAACCTAGCTAACTTCTGAATTATACAAAAAGACTATATTTATACAAAAGTGGATTCATGAACCAATTCTAGTTCAGATCCAGAAATCTTTCACTCTCTCCTATAGAATCTCTTCAACTCCACTCTTTTCTAAACAAATGCTAAATCAAGCATTCAAATCCCTCATATCCTATTCAAACCAAATAAATCTAACTATTTGGCCTGATCTCCACACAGGGAGGATCAATCAGCCACTATACCCTTTTTCTCCTATTTTTACAATAAATAAACACTCTCACACATTTAATTAGATGGTAAAGAAAATCAACAAGTTTCCGAGTGTTGTTATCAATTACTGCTCGATATTCTTCAATCATAGCATGTTACCATTCTTTATGTTTTACTGCTTTTTTGTATGTGGAAGGTTCGGTAAAATCATGTGATGTCAAGGCAAAATTTCCTTCACTTCTGTGTGACTTTCTTGTGCTTGTTTTATTCTGCTCATCAAGCTTTACATCTTTCAAAAGTTGAACTACCCATTTTGGTAGTTGATGTTCAGTTGTTTGAGATTCTAAAAAATCACCATCATTGTAAAGAGGATTAATATAAACTAATGTTCGTCGATTAGTTGGAGATTCTGGAGGTGGAGAATCACTGTCAGAAGAATTGCTGCTGCTTATAGATGTGGATGAACTGCTAGAAGATTCAGATGGTGTTGTTGAAGTAGATGGACTAGATGAATCATCTTCAGATGAAGGAAAATCAAGTTCATACCAATTTGGTGAATTTGGTTGACTTTGTGTATTTCCTTTTCTTCGAATGCCTTTAGTTTCTAACTTTTGAAGAAGTCTTTTGATTTCTTCAGCACTCTTACTCTCTGTTTCATCAAAAATTACATCCCTACTCACAATAAATTTTCCATTGGTCAAAAGGCGGTACCCTTTCTTCTCATCAGAATAGGCAATCATTGTGCATTTTAAAATTCTTGAGTCAATCTTAGTTCGTTTTTCTTTCGGAACTAAGGCATAACATACTAATCCAAAACTCTAAGATGTTTAACTCGTGTTTGAAACTATACCAAGCTTCATAAGGTGTGATTCCGTCTAAAGAAGCAGTTGGAGATCTATTTCTTAAGTAGACAGTTGTGTGAATTGCTTCTGCCCAATATGTTGGACTTAACCTCTTGAAAGTTAACATGGATCTCGCCATTCCCAACAAGGTGCGATTCATTCTTTCTACTACTCCATTTTGTTGTGGAGTATAAACATTGGTAAGATGTCATTTTATGCCATTATCGCTACAATAAGTTTTGAATTCATTTGAAGTGAATTCTCTTCCATTATCTGTCTTGAGAGTACCTATCTCTTCTTTGACTTCATTTTCAATAAGTTGGTGAAAAATTTTAAACTTTTCAAATTCTTCTAACTTTTTCTTTAAGAAATAAACCCAATTCATTCTACAGAAATCATCAATGAATAGTAAGAAATATTTGCAACCACCAAATGAAGTTTGTAGTGGTCCACAAACATCATTGTGAACTAGTTGTAGCCGCCTATTTGCACGCCATGAACTTGTTGGAAAACTTTCTCGACTTTGTTTTCAATAAATGCAAGCTTCACATTTTGCATTTTCCTTTTTGAAAGTTGGAAGTCCTTTAACCATCCATTATTTCTGCAATTGAGAAAGACTCTCAGAATTTAAATGTCCATATCTTACATGCCATAATCTTATAGGTGAAATTCATGTAGTCACTGCCCTGGCAAAATCAGAATGTCGTGGAATAACTGTCCCTTTCATCCTTAATAGTTTTCCATCTTCATAGCCTGTCATCGCTGTTTGCAAGCTTTGTTTGACTGAATTATTCTTAACTAAGCCATATTGCATAATTATCTGATGTCCTGCTTGTCGAATCGTGACTAAAGATAGCAATTTTTTCTTAAAGGTATGTACATACCATACATTTGAAATCATGTTTTTTCCAATGCCAGGGAGAAAAACTTTAACTTCTCCTTGTCCATAAGGAGTATGTTTGTATCATCTGCAAGAAAAATGGAATTAAGTGGAAATCTTGAAAATTCCAAAAAAGATCATGTCGACAAGTCATGTGCTTAGTTTCCCCTAAATCCAAGATCCAGGCATCTTCATAATCACTTCTAATATGGGATGAAAGTTGTAATGCGGGCGAGGAAGTAAAAACATATTCTGAGTTATCATCATCTTGATCATTTTCAAATTGTGTTGAGTGATGATGAAACTTGGGAATTTTATTAAGTGAAGTTCGACAATCTTCAGCATAATGTCCAACTTTGTTACATCTTCGACACACAATTTGACTTAAGTCTCTTCCTCTTCCTGAAGATTGTCCTCTGCCTCTACTTGACTTCTATTTTGAGGTTGTCCTCTGCCTTGATTATTATTTCATTGTCCTTGAAAATTGCCTCTTCCTTGATTGTTTCCTCTACCTTCAAAATTACTCCTATCTGAATTGTTGCCTCTATTAAAGTTTCTTCCTCTGCTTTGGCTTCGACCTCGACTTTGTACATTATGTGCTGCTTGATTATGATTGAAATTCCCTCTGACTTTGTTTCTAGAACTATCAATCGATGATTTACCAGTGCTGGCTTCTGTGAAAAAGACATCTTCACCAACTTTCTTTTTCTTCCCAAAGGTTTTATCATGTTGGGTCAACACTTCGCAGAGCTCATCAAACTTTAGTTTCTCTAAATTTCCAGTTAATTGTAGAGTCTCAAAAAAATGTGTGTAGGAAGAAGGAAGTCCAACAATTAAAATTGTGACCATAAAACTATCATCTATTGTTGGAAACCCAGCATTAATGATTTCCTGCCTAATATTCTTAAGTCTTGAGATATATTCAAGAATATCGACTCCTTCAGTCAATTTTTGTTGCAACAATTTTAATTGTAGATCAACTTTCTTTGATTCAATTTGAGTATCAAAGAAGTCTTTAAAAGTTTTCAAAGCAGACCATGCATCTTTAGCATTTTCTATATGGACATACATTTCATCATTTGCAGAAGATTTAATGAGAGCTAATGCTTTGGCATTCTTAACTTCCCATTTTGCTAGTGCAGCTACATCTATGGGTTTATTCAGCTTAATATCACCATCACATATACCCTGCCATAATTCATTATGAATGAGAGTGCTTTCGATGAGGCATTGGCATGTTTTATAAGATTTAATGCCTTCAAGTTTGTTGGAATTAGAAAACAAATTAATCAAATTTGAAATTGTAGCGTTGAAGCTTCGCACCAAGATTCAGGCTTAGAAAAAAAAATATTAAGATGGGCAACACACCATGCAACACACTACACAAAAAGTGATCTATCAAGGCTTGGTATTGACCCTCGTATAGTTGTTGAAACAGGTGAAAAATGACTGAGCTTTGCACTTGGCTCTAGTCAATTTCTCAAATATTTACAAGGTAACTTTCAAAATTTGACTTTTACAATGATTCTCTTGCAAAATCTGGTAAAAAATGTTACCCGCCCTCAAAGTAAAATTACTTTGAGTTACAATGTGACACTTATCCCTTCAAATAAAAAATTACAAATAAAATTTTCTTATTACTCCAAAAATTTACGAATGACCTTATTACTCCAAAAATAATAAATTCCCAAAATTCAAAAACTCACCATATCTCTCCAAAAATACAATATTCCTTATCTCTCCAAAAAAAATTATAGAATTCTTACACTAGTGGATGAATCATAGCATATTTCGATGAGTTTCTACTCTGTTATGGCATGCTGAGGTTTTCCTGTGGAGATCTGGAACGATGCGGGTCGTATAATCTGAGACTGGTAGTTGAATTTGAAACGCTTTAATTCAGAGTTTATAGTCGAGTGTTACAGAGGCAAATCCAACTTTTTTATCCATGGGAGGCCATTTGATAAACTTCATTTCGACTATAAAATCCAAGTTCAAGGATGAGAAATCGACGAAAGAGGTGTACATAAAAATGGATCGGACAGAGAGCATGAAGGTAGATGCGAAGAGCAGGCGTGCACAGAGATTAATCCACAAAACCCTCATATATGCTGATAAACTTGGTCAGAAATTGCTTCAATAAATATATGAATTCAGGAATATTGGTCTTATGCAGCTTTTGCTTTGGCTGCCAGAACGTACTGGTTGGGGCTCTTCTCAACCCTTGGCTTGTTGACACTGTCTGGCTGGCTCTCACGCTGGCTGACTGTTGTGCTGGCTGGCTGGCTCTCATGCAATCATTTTCCCAAATATTTAACCATTCATTATTTACTGGAAAGTTGATTGCAAGTTGAAGTGTTATATCTAACTCCTCATTAGATTCCCTTTATGTACTAGTAACTCAAACTTCAACGCCTCATTTCTTCAACGCTTGGATTAACGTATCAAGCATTCAATATTACAACGAAAACAAAATCAAGTTTAGGAACAATGCTACAGTATGGCGCCATGGCTGGCCAAATTCTCACTCAATTGGCAATCACGAAGGCTCTTTATTTGGAGTTGAAATGGCAAGCGACAGAGTTGTTACTGTCTATGGTAATAGGATGGCAATATTCATGAATTCACCAAACACTCATTATCACAAGATTTACATTTACATTGGTTCTCATTATCGCAACCTTATGTTGGAAAACAGATGGCAGCAAACACTGACGATCATGAAAAATAGATGGCAACAAACACTAATAATAATACACAAATTGATTTGTAGATTAAAAATCTAAAATCAATAAGAATTTTTTGTTTGTTTGTTGAACACAAAACTGGACAATTTCATACCAACCATTTGCTGATCAATTCAATGGAGTTTTCCAAAAACTTGTAGAGCTGGAATCTCCTCCTCACATCCACTGCAGCATTATTGAAGCTCTGATACCACAGTAATGGCAGAAGTGTTCTCAGACACGTAATTTTATTAAAAAAAATAAAAATAAAAAATAAAAAATAAAATTACATATTGATTTTGCAAGAGTTTACACCCAAACAACCAAACACTCTTGCAATGAGCAATTTATAAGCTCAATGTCCTAACTACCTCTAATTATGGATCACTTATTAAATAACAAGTGTCCACTTACAATAAATGCTATTCAAAACAACTAGCTAACAAATCTCCTAAAAAGAGCCTAAGATAACTAAGAAATACGACACTTTGGAAGAGTCATATCTTGTTACAACAATATAACTAAATTCTAATGGTCTCCATTAAATAATTAAAATATTCCTAGAATAATAATTATTAATTTAATATTTAAATTAATAATTATTTTATTCCAACTTTACAACCTATGATAATATTTTATTTTTGGATCATCTAACAATCTTCCATAATTTCTCAATTTCCTCTTTACAATTTGTTCTCAACTAAACTCCACTGACATCTACCTGTTGTACATTCCTCCTCACCATAGAAATTATGAAATTTCTGTCCAATTCTTCTTCACCTTTGCCATTTACAAACTATTGTTTGTACTACAGCTTCCCCTTCACTATCATTAAAGATAATCTTTTCCTCCATGTTATCAGGTTAATCTAATAACTTTTCCAACAAAATACAAATTCCTTCATATTCAATAAGCATGTCATTTGCATATGACTTCTCCTTCCTGTAATAAATAGAATTTCCATCACGATTGTCAGTTTCAAAATAACTATGGTTTTCAATCTCCATAGATAGTTTTGCCATCAAATATTTATATTGTCCTTCTGCAAAAGTTATGAAACTGTCATCAATTTTCATTCCAATACTTTCCTCTGCATTACACAATGTTCCTTGTTCGAACATAAGACTATCATTCAACAATTCAATAGCTAGGATTTCTTAGAGCATATCATTGTGAAGTATCCTTTCATCCTCTATTCTTATACCATTACAACAAAATGATGTTGTTTTATCTTTTCCTACATCAGAAACAAAATTTTGGTTTTCCAAAGCTTTTTCATGGGTTACAAATTCATAAAAATAATCCACTTTAAAATCACAAAATTCCTGAACTTCTGGATCTGTCAACATCATCATATATTCCTTCACAATTTCCATAATACTTTCATTTTGATTCTCTACTGAAGATATTTCATTCTGGTTATCATCACAAACTTTCATTTGCTTATCTTCAGCTTCTTTAATCATGACAATTTTCCTGTCAATACCATCATTCTCAAAATTATTAAATACATGCTCAAAATATCTTTCTGTTTCAGCCATTTCTTCCAGTAATCTCACTTCTTCATCAACATGCATAATCACATTGTCCAATTGTTGTTCATCACCTGTCAAACCTGCAAACATACACAACACGTCAGTTTCTAAAATACAAAGCTCTTCATTTGAAGCCTCAGTGATCAGTTTCACATGCTTCTCTGAAATATTCTGACAATTCACTAAGTTATTGAGAAATTCTTCCTCAACATCTCTGGTTTCTTCCCCATCAAAGAAAACTTCTGGGACTGCAACTTCTTGACTATGCTTGGCAACTTCATCATAGGTTTGTAGAATACCTTTCTGTTCTACACAATTTTTCCCAACACTCAATCTATCCAAATAAGACAACAATGCCTCTTCCTCTTCTCTGATAAGACTTTGATCTTTCAAAGATTTCATTGACTTAACTTCTTCAGTTGAATTCTCTGTGTCAACTTTCCTTCTCTTCACTTCACAAATCTACAATGGACCTGTTTCCTTTCCTTTTTCCATTTCCCATTGGTCTTATATCCATGCCAAAATTCCTTCAAATATGATCCAATATGCTTTTACTAAGAAAAGACACAACCATTCAGCCATACCTTTTAATTTCTTCCACCAATTGAAGTCTTGAAAGTCTTTATGCATCTCCTTTTGTGGTTTTCTTGCCTCTACCTCTTTCACCTTTTCATACACAAATTCAAATTCATTAGGCTGCATACCTGCAATTTTACATTCACAGAAATAATTAATCCCAGAAATATGAGATCCTCTTGTCTGTGAGGATGCTACCAGCACATTCCTCTCATTCTCAACTGTTCAGAGTATTAATTTCTCAGCAAACAATTCTCCGACAGGCCTTTTAACTCTTTTTTCCACATAAAATCCTTGTTTCCATTTT
>APFE030914012.1:0-19492 GCA_000404065.3 Pinus taeda
TAGATGCGCTGGGACAATGCTAAGAGAACTGCACGTAGTTCGGAAGGTCGGAAAGCACATGACGAGGACAGGAAGGGAGATGAGATTGACTACGCAGGTTGGAGAATATGAGATGGACCAAGTGATTCTGGACCTAGGATCAGACGTAAATGTTCTGCCGAAGCAAACATGGGAGTGCATGGGAAGGCCTACGCTACAATGGTCTCCTATCCAACTACGAATGGCAAACCAACAAAAATCCTATGGGAAGATTGCAAGGAATCACAGTGGATATCGAAGGAGCGAGCACGCTAGTATACTTCGAAGTGATAGAGATTGTTGATGACATGAATTCATAACCTGCGCTATTAGGAATAGATTGGGCCACTAACATGAATGGGGTGATAAATCTGAAGAAGCACAAGATGATTTTTGAGAAAAATTCTCTGCGTGTAGTTGTACCTTTGGACCCTGCAGAAGGACTGTGCTACATGGAGCCAGTGTGCGACTATGAAAGTGAAGATGACTTGGACTGCATCTACAAGATAACCACATGAGAGAAAGAATGGGTAAATCCAACCATGGATGGACGAATCTCATGGGAGCGCGAAAGATCCTGCACATTGGATTGACGAGGAGATAAAATGACGGCAGAACTGGTTACACGAGGCAACCATGCTGAATTGTAACATGATGACGAGATCACTGCATTGCGTATCAATGGAGGTAAGGGATCTGCCTATTTATGATGGGTTAAGTGATGCAGATGAATTCCTAAACAGATTTGAAATAGAGGTGTCAGAACAACAACGTTTCAAAGCTTTGAAATGGGTATTGTGTGGTATGCCTACGAGGTGGTGGGGTAGTACCAAGGAAGGTTTGAGGATTGGCATGAATGTAAGAGGATGATGCACATGCAATTTGGGAAGCCTCAAATGCAATTAACAGACAAGATTTCCGAACAGAACGATCCCCATGTGCACCTATCCAGATGGATATAGGCATGTTTTAAAAAACCTCGTTAGGATACACGATCAGTAAGCATGTACGGTCGAGGAAATTGCGTGAACTACCTCCCCAGTTGAAACAACGAAGTATGGAAAGAACGGGTGTGTAGAAGGTTGTCCAAGTAGAAGCCTTTAACAAAGTACACAAAGCACTAAACAAGGTATATGGTGCTCAGCGGACTGATTGGGACCTATGTGTACCAGCGGTTCTGTGGGCTTATAGGACCACGTGCAAGAAACTGATAGTGCAGGTGCCTCTGAGGCTGGAGTATGGATATAATGCTATAATCTCCATAGAGTATAAAATGCCTAGTCCACACATAGCAACAGTGGTAGATACGATAGTTCACGAAACCTTGGAAGAGGGGGTCGCGCAGCTGAACAAAGCAGAACACTTAGGACTTGACTTAGAAATCCGACAGGGTGAACTTAGGCTCCAATAATTTACGAAAGAAAGGGTGCGATTAAGGGAGAAAAGGGCTCTGGTGGAAGCGGAAATCAAGAAGCTTGAGGACAAGATAAAGGAAGATTTTCTCGATAAGAAGACCAGGGTGATAAAACAGGGCACGCATGATCACGTTGAAAAATTTGGGGACTACCACCGAGAATTGATCAACCTGATGCCTTGGATTAGACTGCATATTATTAAACGGATCAACCATGGTGGTGCACTGCAGATGATAAAATGCGCAACGCAGCCAGTAGCAATAAAAGGGGGTATTTTCGAAGAAAAGTGATGGATGACTGGATGAAACCCTATACAGGTGGTGCGACCACCTGACTAGCCATGGGAAGTACAGTCGTAGTGCTACAGGCAGTTGAAAGGAGGAGTGGTACTATAAACTACTCTACCCAGGAGCTACGCGCAGGAGTAAAGTGTCATAAGGTCTGCGACCGCGCAAGAGGGGCTGCACTGCCATGTGAGTTGGCTGGAAAGTGACCGTTGGAGTCACTATTCACAATGTAATGTTGGACTTGAGACCAAATGGAGCATGCAACAGGCATTTAAGATGCACTTTATGGGCAATATTTGGGAAAATCTATCGCCAAGAGAGCATTAATGAACCGGATTTGGAGGGAACAATCGAATTCAAATTCAAAAGACACTATAAATTACAAAGGGCTACCCAGCAAACAACACTTGGTCATTTGCGAATTGAGCTATCATAGGCCCCACGTATGCTGAGTCGAGACTTGTTTTCCCTGTGCAGAGCGTTAATTGAGCGATTAAGAGCTTTCAGGACAAGCAAGATGGCAGCATTTGAGGAAGCTAGGGAAATTGTAGAGATGACTGCGGAAAAGGCAGCGCAGGCCCTGACTATGGAAGATGCCCCTAAAGGTGCTAGGATTGTGGCAGAAATACATAAATCACCACGCACGCTGAGTCTGAAGAAGGATAAAAAACCAATGATTCTGGTGCATGTGTCCCCACACAACCTGCTGCGCACCAGATTATTGATGGAGGAGAAGGGGAAAGCAGTTAACTTGGAAACTGACGAGGAGGAGGAAGACCTGGAGGACCTCATAATTGAAGAAGATGAGGATGAGGGCATGGAGGAAGAAAATGAGCCTGCACACCCTCCAACCAATCTGCTCGCGTATATCCCTCTGTGGAAGGGGAATGAGAAAGTGCCCAAGGACCTCGACGAGAGCAAGAACTCTCTCCAGAGTCCGCTCCTCCTGGACGACATCATTTTGAGGGCACGGATTTGGGATGGGTGTCGAGCTTGAAATTTGAATATTGGGATCTTGCTGACCACGAGAATTTCCCTCATCTAGAGACTGCGTAGCTCATGAAGCCCAAGGAGAACACCGCGTCGGGGGTTATTGAATTAGAGCCCTGAAAGTGGTTACGCGGAGTAGAAAAGGTAAGGTTATTAAACCTGCTTTGGGTGTCGCATTTCCACCGTGCCCCAATAACGATATTGATCATCAAGCATCTGCTCTTCCTGGTGCATGGTGGGTGTTTGTGGATGGAGGAGCCTATCCCCATCACAGACCACTTAATCCACCGCATTACTCGGCTCCCATGCAAAGGAGAGGACCCCACAGACATCTTGGAAGGGAAGAGCAGTGACTTGGTCATTGCGGAGGCCATGAAGAAGAAATACAAGCTGGAGAGGAAGAAAAGGGGCTACGCCATATCCAGCATAAAAAAAAGCAGTTAAAGTGGTAACCCAAACACTGGCGAGTAAAGTTATGCGCAAGTGCCATGCAGACGAGGTACCTGCACCGGTGGTGGCACTTGCTAAGCAGTGCATGGAGTGGGTCCAGTTTAACTGGTCTGAGTTCCTATGCAAGGAGTTCCTGGAAAATTACCGTGAGGCCCAAGAACAAGGAAAGACATTCCACTATGCATGACTTCTGCTGTCCATAGTGTTGGTGGCAGGGGAATTGCTAGAGGACAACCAGTTCGAATCTGCCAGAGGCTGCAAAGTACGCTTTGCTGTCGGCCACAAAAGACACAAACTGGATCCGCGACAGTAAGATATTCTCGGCGTTCATGGAGATGAACATCAGAATGGGGATTAATCACAAACCGTGGTTATCACCCACTGTCTACAATAGCCTGCAAAGTTTTGCAGAATTCAAAGCGGACTTCCACAACATATATGTCAGAGTGCGCAAGGACCTGGCTAAGAAATGGAGCGAGTTACCCTTCATCGCCTTATATGATGTAATTTTTGATGTACTGGAGACATGGCCACCGAAGTGGCGCGCCCTAGACATCATGGTAGTGGAGAAGTCTGCAGCAAAAAAGAAGAAAGAGGAGGCCAAACTGCGCATGGTGTAGTTGGCAAAGAAGAGAAGGAAAGAAGCAATGATAGCAAAAGTGCAGGAGGCGTGAGATGCTATGAAAATAGAAAAACACTGCAGCAACAATAGCAGAACAGGAGGCAGCTGAGAAGGCACGCAAGGGCCAGGAGTTGCCTTCGCATGGGCAGGAAAAAGAAATGGAAACAGAGGAAGAGAAGGGTGGCGCGAACCCACAAACTGCATCAACACAACTGAAGCGCCAATGCCCGAGCAAGTGAATGGGGCCGTGTAAGAAGGTCAAGGAATCAAAGTTGTCTATTGACCCGATCACCCTTACTAAGGGTGATCTGCACGACATCGGTGATACGGTGTGCGACGTCACCTCCAAGGCCCTCTAGAACTTCCCGCAAGAGAATCAGATTGTGTTGGGGGATCTTAGAGCGCAGCTTCAGGAGTTGCAGGTGTGTAGTCCTCAGGCTGGTATCCTTTCGAACAACCTCACAGTAGGGATAACTGCAGTAGAGCAGATGCTGCGCGCTCGGAAAAAAAACACAATAGTGCTACTAGAAGGGGCATTGGTTACAACAAATGAGGCTGATAGGCCTACGATTAGCGCACTGAGAGGTATCGGGATCAACATGGATGCACTCCCGTGGGAGATGCTATATGTTCTACAGGATGGGATTACTGCAAAACTGCGGGCTAGGGAGAGTCGCGCGCTGCAAGTGTTGAGTGAGCAAAAGATCAACATGGAGAAGTTGAGCTTGTAGTGCGACGAAGTGGTGTCGCAGAACAAGTAGCTAGTATAGGTACTGGAAGAATCCTGTCAGATGGTCCCTGAGCTGGCCATCCCAGCAGATGCACCAACAGAGGCGCGCATCCACAGACTAGCAACAGGGGTGCGAGAAGAAATGACTAAGGTTCAGCTGGAGCTGAACCTTCAGATCGTAGAGCTGCGGTTGAAGGCATAACCATCCACCCCTATAGAGGTAAGAGAATAGCGTGCCAAAGCTATTACATCGGGGATGGAAGAGATCAGCAGTGCAGTAAGGGACTGCACCAAAATGTTGGAGGAGTCATTTGAGGTCCTCACTAATCTGCAGGAGGACCCTAACATCGAGCGCTTAGAGACAGAGGTGTGTGAGCTCCAGTAGTAGTACGATAGTATCAAAGAAACTGCGCAGACGGTGGCCCTCACTCAGAGGCTTGCGCGAATGCAACAGGCCAAAGCGCTCAAAGAGCAAGTAGAAGCCGCACGACACCGAGAAGTAGTCTTGAAGGCATGCATTTAGTCTTGGATCAAGTCATTACAACAAAAATTGAAGGCAAGCTCGTGCAAAGGTAGGGGACACAGGAACAGGTCCACGGAAGCAATTCCGACACCGCGGTCTCAAAACAATGGGTATAGGAGATTCAACAGGCAGCTGCTCAATGTGTTTCCAACCTTGTAGCGGTTCGAGTAGAGTTGGAGGGACTCTGCGCGAAGATCTCCACACTAACATAGTGACTTGAGGGCGAGTCACGATTTTTGTGTTGGGGGCATGTTGGGCGTGGAATCCCCCCACGCCATTTTTTGGGACTTAAAGCCCAAGTTTTGACCAAGTCCATTGTAAATACTTAGTGATTTGTGGGCATGGAGCGCGAAGTCATAATAGAGTCACAGGGTTATCCACCCTTGTTTTTTTAATGTAATGTCGGCTTGAAAGATCTACCCATGGTCCGATTGTATAAATAGAGCAAGGCTTTAAGTGTAGAAGAGAAGAAGAAAAGATAGAAGCATGGTGAGTCTAAGGAAGTGATTGAGTCGAAGTGTAAAGTGTGTCTTTGGGTCATAGAGTAGGAGAAGGCTCTACAGCTGAGTGCGCAGAGGCCTAGTAGTCTGCGGCTGAGTGCGTAGACCCCTGCAGCTGAGTGCGCTGGGAAGGTCCAGTCGGTAACTGTTGGAAGCATTAATAAAGAGAAGTTTTCTCATATTTCTGTGTATCTTTTCCTGTTTTATGTATTATTGGGTATAAATTTCAAGTTTTCTATTTATTCACTGCGCAAACTCATATGAATGTGATGTATAAATAAGTATAACATAAGGCATCCATTTACGCGAAGATAATTAACTGGTGTAAGAAGATAAGTAAGATCTCAGGTGTGAATTAGGGAAATAGTATAGAGCACTGCTCCAGCAACGCAGAAGCCCCACAGTCCCTGGTTAGGGTTGTGCGAAGGTGAATATATCAAGGCGCGAAGGACAGGGAAGTGCGCGAAGTAACTTGTGCGCAAGGACTAACAGTTGGACCGAATCAACCTCTCAGACATCTCAAGAGTGTGGAAACCTGGTTCTAGAACCCCCCCATAATACTTTGGGTGAGACCTTAGTCCGCACTCCACGGACTGTTACTGAAAGGGCCAGTAGTATAGGGATTTGTTTGGCTAATTAAATCCGAACCTGGGTCAGGCCCCAACAAGCCAACAACTTCTAACTTGTCTTTGTTTTGAATGATAGCCATCAAGACCTTCCAGAGCTTGTAATCTTTTCAGCATTATAGTTTCCTTGGTTTTAGGCTCTATGATGTTGCGAAAAGTTACATTTATGATTTTTCCTTTTTCTTTGGCCATGGTTAGTTTGATAGGTAGCAATCAAACCACTTAAAATTGCCTAGATTTTTGCCATTTGTTGCCTTTTTATGAGAGTAAATTTTTAATTATTGGCTTTGGATGCATTTTATAGTTCACTTAGTATCTTTGTTATTCAAGATTGCATTATCATAATACAATTACTGACTCGATGTAAACCATTTTAAAATGATTTAGTCTCAACTTTTGATATTAGTGTTGAGAAATCTAGGGCACTCAGTTTGGGTGATTATTGAATTTTGATTTCTCTATAATTCTTGACATTTTCTTGTGAGTTATATTAGAGCATTAGAATTATTATTTAGTTATGTTCATCATCAAGACAAATTCCAATAAGAAGATCACAATGCAAATAAAGAGAGACATGGGAATTAGGCTCCAAGCCAGGGCAAAACCCTAATAAAGGGGAAAACCCAAAGAACTCATTCTTATAGAATTTTCAATGAATACTTCTAAGACCAAGACACTAGACCATCCACCAATGGCCTAGGCCAACCACCCAAACTAAATTTGTTGCTTACTTCACAATTTAGAATCTTAGGCAATCTGTCCTTCCATGAAGAATTTGGCTGTCAATGAGAGAGATAAACCAAAAATCCAAGACCAAAACACTCCTCCAGATTCACTGTCCTTCTTCCTGTTTTTCGCACATCTGTTTTCTCATATTTCCTTGAGAAATTCAAATGCACAAGTGTGTATTTGGAGGACGAATTCCTCTCCAATATATAGTCATTTGAGTGGGTCCTCAAGCCTCTTCTAGGCCAACCTTTAGGGCTAGCTGACCCGATCTCTTGGGCAGCGTCTCCATGACATAAAGTATTTTTCTTTACATTGATACAAGAGCCCTTTATGGGGTTTTACATTATGACTTTGATCTTGACTCCCTAGAGCACTCAACGGGTGCACAACCTAGGACCATGGGCAAGAAACCCATAAATAAATTTTCTTTTACAAAAATATATATTTTTCTTTTCTTTCTTTTGACAAGTAAAATGATTACATCAAGTCATGACATCATAATTATGAAGATCGACACTAGTTACATTTAATCAATTAGCACCTTCTACAATTAATATTTAGTTGTTAAAAATCTTTGTAGCTCTTTGCAACCATTATTACTCACAACATTTCTATGTGGTCATTCTTATTCTTCATGTCTATGTATGGGGACTCTCCTTGCACCATTTTGATGATGGATATTGTTTAGTCACTATTTTTCATTTGATTAATCTTATAGCAGGTATCCCATATTTTCTTCTCTTATCAAGATTTATGATAATGCTGGTTCCTTTCATTTAAATTTTTTTTTTTTTTAATGAAGTTCTATTCATAGTCCTATGTATGTCTTAAGTTCCCATAAAAGAATACTTCTCAAAAACCTATGGCTTCTTAATTGAGACATCTTCTGACATTTTAATTGATGTTTTGGATCAGGTGTGAGCAATATTGTCACAGACAATTGGAGTTAAACTAGATGGCGAGGGAGATTAATTTGAAAGTTGACATTTTTATGCTCTTGATGTTTTCATTGAAGATGTTTGAATTCTAGAGGAGTGAACATTTGATCAAAAGCTTGACTGATCATAGTGATATTACCACGAGCACACTTAGAGAGTTAACTTGATTGTGTTCTTTGTTTCTTAAATGTGTAACCCTTTTCTTGATTAGATTTCAAAATTGGAGACTAAATTGAAGGAGGGGAAACATAAATTTGCACAACATGTATCAATGTTGAAGCCCAAAAAAGGAAAAGACTGGAGAAATTGAGGTATGGGGTTTTTTAATTTAGCAGCATGAATCTATTGCAATGTGTGTTACAACTTATTGATTCTTGATCTTGGGATCAAAATGGAAGTGTTGCTATTTCATAATGTTGTTTATTTACTGGATTTGATCTTCTATTTGGGAAGGTTTTAAACACATTGAACAACCTAGTTTGAATTGCGCGTTTTTTTTGTTCCTCCAATTATTTATGCAAAGTACTTGTTCTTTGAAGAAAGTACAGGGGTGATAATAAGAGACTCTCGAAAGCACTAGAAGCCAATTCAAAAGTGTATGGCTAAAATTTCCTCTGATTTTTTTGGATTGCAATCCTTTCCTCAAGACCAGATATTGAACAAAGTTTATTTCTAAGGTAAGGAGTAAATCTTGGTTTGATATATCATGCTGTCCATTTTTGTGTAATTAAATTGAAAGCCTTGGCAATTTTTTCCCACAACATATTCTGAAGTTGTTAGTAATGATTTGCATAGGGTTATTGTTGCAAACCCAGTAGGGAGAACACTCAATGGAAATGAGGAGGTAGCAATCTGTGACTGAAAGATATCAACTTCACCACACAATATTCATTTTTTTGTAGTATCTATTACCTGTGGGTAAAACCATGGATAGAAATAGTCCATTTGTAAAAATGTACAGAATTTTTTTTATGAGCCGTGTTTTACACCGTAAGATATCATTATATTTTATTTTACCTCTTGATTATTTCCAATGCCATCTTATTAATAGTGTTAATCTTACCATAGGGACAATTAAATGAAAACAAAAATAATCATGGAGGAAAGGTATTCACTGAGCATCAACTATTTATTGCAGATAGGGACCAAGATTAGACCTATTCCCAAAATGTTTTGGGTCTCTAGTTCCATGTTCCTATGTAAAATTGACATATTGCATTGAGCATTGTTCCATGGTCACTATAGTGGGGACCACTGGATGACACAAAGCTCCCTCCTTTTGATCAATTTAAATCATTGCAAAACCATTTTTGTACATAACGATTTCTTTCAACAAGATGAAGCTATCAATCTATCCAGATAACATGAATTTTGAATTTTGAACTGTGGTAATGATTGATAATTTATATAAAAGTTTCCCACCTTTTCAAGGGTTGGAATGTGGTTGCATTTCCTTGTTGTAGTGTGTGAATATGGTAATTCTAGTCATTTTCTTCTGATGGTTGTATGTGGTACAAAATGTTGAACAACTTTTATCGTAATGCTCGCACACATATCCTAATGGTACCATCTTTGAATAACTTATCTCATTTGCTTCTAGTTAAATAATTTAGATTGGTTGCTACATGTAATGACATTTGTAAGGTATTCAATGAATGCTTTCTGTAAGCAGTATTGTTAGTATTGGCATTGTTTACCTGTAATGTTAGATTGACAATTTTTTTATTTTAGATGTTTGAATATAAAGGCCAATGTATTTCTATTTTTGTGAACTTTGTGCAAATTGGACCAAAAACAACAAATGGAACACATCCAGATATTCGTGGTGGAGTCACATTAAGCCTTGGAGGGCCTGGTCAAGTTGCAGGCCAAAAGAATTGCCCTCATGGTTTCTCCATATAAGAGTGTTGCAGGAGCCTTATTTTTGAGGTTGACTCGACTTGATTTTCATGGAATCAACTTGATGTTGGTGGGCAATAACCCCAAGGTCATTTTTCTCACAGTGTTGTTCTAGTTGACTCAAACATAACCATTTATGAGGGTAGGTCCGTAAATCTATCTATTATAATGTTTGAATCTCTAGTATGAGCTTATCTATGCTTTTGAAAATGGATATTATAAGGGTTTTTCTCTTGTTGTGTACAATTGTGGAAAGGATGAATGACCTTTAAATGAATTAATTATTTTGCAAGGAGCAGAACATCCCAACGACCCTATATTAGGTTGGGCGGACCTACTTATGGTTTTGTGCATGATTTCGCACATGGTTTTGGACGCAATGGTTTTTTGTCCATGGTTTTGGTTGCGATGGTTTTCGGTCCATGGTATTGGATGCTTCGACATGTATAAATATGTATTGTAACATTGAAAGGAATATAATGAAAAATCAAGCTGGTATTCCCGGATTTGGGATCCATGGGAAAATCTTTATGTATATGTGTTTTATGTGTTATGCTCTCGCATTGTTTATTTTCTTTGTTTTAGAATTCGTATGCAGGTAATTTCTGTACGGGGTTAAAACCTACAATGTAAGACAATTTTCTCTCCAATATATAGTCACTTAGTGGGTCCTCAAGCCTCTTCTAGGTCACCTTTAAGGAAGTATCTAAACATTTCCATGACATAAAATATTTCTCGTTACATTGATACAAGAGCCCTTTAAGGGGTTTTACATTATGACTTTGATTTTGACTCCCTAGAGCACTGAATGGGTGCACAACCTAGGACCATGGGCAAGAAACCCATAAATAAAATTTCTTTTACAAAAATATATATTTTTCTTTTCTTTATTTTGACAAGTACAATGATTACATCAATTTATGACATCATAATTATGAAGACGGACACTAGTTACATTTCAACAATAAGTCTCTTATACAATTAATATTTAGTTGTTAAAAAATCTTTGCAACCCTTTGCAACCAATGTAAATTTTAAAGATGGAAAATCAACTTGAATTGTAGAAACATTGACGAATCTTACTAGTCCCTAATGTGTAAACTATAAAATGTTTATTGATGTATTTGTAAACTTATTCAAATTTATAATGATTTTATATGTACTCTCTATATATGTTGGCGATTTTTAAGGTAAAATGATTTTATATTGTAAAATTTGGGCGAATAATTTTTATAAAAACTGGAAATTGGCGAAACTTTTTTTTTTGGAAAAATCATAGAAAATTAGCCCAACTGCGAATATTAACTCCTAAAATTTTCCAAAATTGTAACCCTTGTTAGTCACAACATTCCTATGTGGTCAATTCTTCTTCTCTGTCTATGTATGGGGACTCTCCTTACACCATTTAGAGGATGGATCTTGTTTATCTGTCACTATTTTTCATTTGATCAATCTTATAGCGTGTATCCAATATTTTCTTCTCTTATCAAGATTTATGATAAAGCTCGTTCCTTGAATTTTTAGTTATTTTTTGTGAAGTTTTATTCATAGTCCTATGTATGTCTTAGGTTCCCATAAAATTATACTTGTCAAAAACCTACGGCTTCCTAATTGAGAGTCGAGAGATCTATTAACATTTTAATTGATGGTTTGGATCAGGTGTGAGAAATATTGTCACATACAAGTGGAGTTAAACCAGACAATGAGGCAGAGTCATTTAAAACTTCAATTTTTATGCTCTTGAAGTTTTCATTGAAGATGTTTGAATTCTAAAGGATCCAATATTTATCAAAATCTTGATAGATCATAGTGATATTACCATGAGCACATTTAGAGAGTTAACATGTATGTGTTATTTGTTGCTTAAATGTGTAACCATTTGTTTGATTAAATTTCAAAGCTGGAGGCTAAATTGGAGGGGAAACAAAAAATTGCACAACTTGTATCAAATGTGGAGGCCCAAAAAAGGCAAAGGCTAGAGAAATTGAGGTATAGAGTTTTTTAATTTAGCAACATAAATCCATTGCAATGTTTGTTATAGCTTATTAGTCCCTGCCTTCAGCACGACAGGGGCTCTAGCGATCGCTAGAGTGTTGACCAGCCATTAATCATTCTTTTGACCAAATATTTCTCCACTCTATCGAAATTTAACCAAACTTTCAGGTTGCAATTCCGGTTAACCCAAATTTTACCCAAAATTTTGATTTGGGACTCCAAAGTTTTGATTTGGGACTCTTATTGGAACCTTCACATGCCCTGAGGTAACCTTAGATATCATGCAATATTTTACCCAAAGTTTCAAAATACTCACGCACCTTTTAGAACTTTTTATCTAGTTTGAATGTAGTTTAAAACTGCCATACATGCAATTTTTTATAACAATTTATCCCACGCTTCAAAGTGCATACATCTCCCCAAAGTTTGAAATTGCGTATATATAAGTTTTAGACTCTGTATTTGTCCTCATGCAAAGTGATGCCCCATGTCAAGATGACACTTCTCGGGAAGCTAGGTCTCCTCCACATGTCTTTCCCAGGTCTTCTCCACATGTCTTTGGCACTGCGACATTCCTCTTTAGTCACTCCTATTCACACATATTTATAGATTCATGAATATATATTAGAATGTGATGTACATATGATATAATTCGCTTTTCCATAAACATATAATTGTAACAAAGACATTATCGAACATAGATTTGTAACAAAGACATTAATGTGGAGCTGCACTTAATGTCATGTCCGAAAGGAAAATTCGTTCTAACAAAAACATTACCTACGTTAGAATTGTGACAGCAGACATTGCTGGTAATTTCTTTTCATTTTGAATTTGGAGCTATGCTTACTATCATGTCTCACAGGAGTTGCTCTTGCCGTCATGTGTAATAGGGTTGGAGATGCGCTAGATGTCACGTCGTCTCGCATTACTTGCGAAAAATGGTAGAGATTTCAGATATGTTGTTCACACCTACCCATCTGAACCAGAGAAGCAAAAGCATCAATCTGAAAGAATCGACAAGACTAAAAGGAGAGGGATAAAAACCTACTTGACATCAATATGGAAACCGATATTTTTTTCTAGTTGTTTTTGGGTATCATGTTTCATAAGTTCTGTTATTGCAAAGAATGTTAAGAATGTTATGCTCAAGAAGAAGTCCCCGTGATTTTGAATTTTTATTAATTATCCCCATTTTATGATTTTAAATTTCTATTAGTTAGACGTAGGTTTGATACAAGCATATGTAAATTCTAGAGTCCATAGTCTAGTATGGCATAGACTGATTCTAGTATGACATAGACTATCTGCTATGGAAGACCCGCCTAGTGAGCCGTATTGGTCATTGCTATTGAAAATATTCAAATGCACATTATGAACATCTTTCTAACTGTCCACTGGGTGCACTTATATCAACCCCCTCCCTTATAAATGATAAAAGAAAAATGTTGATAGAACTAGAAACCCATTAAAAACCCGTTACTGTAAATTGTGCATGCCTTGAGACAAGTTATCTGTTAGGCATTGTAGTGTTATTGTTTCGACGATGAAACAAATCCATGACAACAAAACAAATAATATGGTGAACTTGCTATATCTATGCTTATCACAATTTTGCGTATGTTTATCACAATTTTGAGTGTTTTCTGAAAAAAAACAGCCAAGATTTATGTTGGCGTACTTACCATTTTCTAGAGCTAATTTTTGAGAGTTGTTTAGCAAAGGGAAGGAAGTCACATGCGCCCAACAAATTAGCATACAATAAGCAAAACTATTGTCGAAAGAGCAGCTAAAGTACAAAGAAACTAGATGTAAAGTACAAAGGATCAAATTGAATGATGTTATGGCCATACCCCTGTAGCTGCTGATGCTTCAAGTGAAAGGACTATGCAACACAAAGAGAAACGAGAGCCCTCAAAGCATTGGTCACCAGACTCAATGTAGCCCCTGTGGTTCCTAAGGAGTCTCTAAACCAACTTTAAGGCTATAAAGATGTGTTAATGACAAAAGAATTACCAAACCATTTTAAGTTTCACACAGTAGAACACACCAGTCGTTTTCCAGGGGAATACACAATAAATTATGAAGTGCAGTGTCTCATTCTGAAAGTCTAATTCACCAGTTTCTTAATAGCAGTAGAACGCCATCTTACTTCAGGGTAAATCACCACTCCATTGTTGAACCCTTGCAGTACAATTTACAAATATAATGCCAGGTTAGTCGAAATTACTAGTTTCATAGTTAACGCTAGATTCAAAAATAGAGAACACCTTGTCTAATTCCGAGATCATGCTGGTAAGTTCATTTTTAATGCTAGATTCATAAATATAATTGCCTAGTCTAATGCCACGATCATGTTGGATATCTTACCGGATGCCTAATGCCAGGATCATGTTGGATATCTTGCCGGATGCATAAGTTGGGATAATGATGTTCAATTTATCGGTAAAACACTGTAGTAAATACCCCTCTTGCCGAGAAGCTTCGCAAAAAGAATCGATGCTATACTTGAAACTCTCGAAGAGAAGTAACCATATGGAGCGATCTGGCAACTTGAAACTCTCTAAGAAAAGTAACAACATGGGGTGCCCAGATCCTTGCATTGCATATTCATCACAAGATACTGATGTTTTTGACTGAGTCTCATAACCACCCCACCTGGATCAAAACCCATAAGAAAATGCATAGGAGGCAGAGCACTCATAGAATAAGCACCGGGGGTTGCATATTCATCACCAGATATTGATGTTTTTGACTGAGTCTCATAACCACCCCACCCGTATCAAAACCCATAAAAAAATGCATAGGAGGAAAATGCATAGGAGGCAGAGCGCTCATAGAATAAGCAGAATAAGCACTGGGGGTGGGTTATTCAAGGACATCTGGATTTACCTGGGGCGTTTCCTAATAAATAGGCAAGTGTACTGCATGCAATAGCTTTCGGAGAAGGTGGCATGATTCATGTAGAAATAGCTGGGGCTCACAATAGAATACATCTGCGGAAATTCACTGACACTCAATCTCGATTGCCCACGGATGAAACCGGTCCCACAACTCGTTGAATCGCTAAAATTTAAAGGGTTATTTTTCAACCGGTCCCACAGCTCGTTGAATCGCTAAAATCTAAAAGATTATTTTTCAAATTAAAAATGTAACGTTGATGAGCCAAGGTAATTCCACCTTGGTTAAGAGGCTCGCGCTAACTGCGCTAGACGGGCTGGTACCAGTGTCAGCAATTCAACGTACACTATTAAATTTAACGTTTCTATTAAAACAACCTCATATATTTATTTAAAAATAATAATAAATAGAATTGATTTACAAACTTAAAATTTACTTGTTTTTCTCATATGTAAGTGTTGTAGCACATTACTTTGAAATATATTAATGATCGCTTGTGCCAGATGTATTAAAGTCCAGTGACACATGAAACAACGTTGAAACGCTAATATTGCAGTGACACATGAAACAACGTTGAAAGGCTAATATTGCAGGTAACAGCTCAGCTGGGAGAATGAACCTCACAATGAGTAGTATCTTTTGGATTAAATATGAAAGATAGACTTGACTGTCAAAAGTTACATTCAAACAGAAACAAAGAGCTTGGCAAAGATTTCAATCATAAAGGGAATTTGGAAGATCCGAGTTAGAAATGGTAAACAGTTTTAGCCTCTTCATCCTAAATAAAATAAAATAATCCTAAATATTTCTATCAACACTGATGTGCTATTTAAGATATATAAACACAAGGTAAAGTGTTAGAGCGAAGCTGTTGTATTTTTGAGATACACTGATTAGAATTGGGTTTCAAAGGGAAAACCCACAAGGCACAGTAGAAAACTAAGAGAATTATCCACAAGTTGAACGCAATTAGCAATTGTCGCATTCCATATATTAGACATATGGATGCATCCAATATTAGATTGGAAGGAGCAGTGCCCATCTCCATCCTTTTCAAAATTATTCGAGAGATAGTGGAGATACTCGTTTCCAAAACAACCCGATATTCAATAAGTTAATTTACGTTCAAGGATGATTATGACTTTATAAAAAAGGTTGGCAATTTTTAATGGTTTAGCTTTCTATAAGGAGACTCTACAAGAAAATTTGGCCAAGGGAATACAGCTGCCACTAATGCACTATTACTACTCTCCAATTTCTCCTTTGACTCGCCCGAATCGATGATTATGACTTTATAAAAAAGGTTGGCAATTTTGAATTGTTTAGCTTTCTACAGAGACTCTACAAGAAAATTTGGCCAAGGGACTACATCTGCCATCAATGCACTATTACTGCTCTCCCATTTCTCCTTTGACTCGCCCGGCAGGGACTACCGCTGCCTCCAGCGCTTGTTAATTCTTAATCTGGGAATCAAAATGGAAGTGTGGTTATTTCATAATGTTGTTGATTTACTAGATTTGGTCTTCTATTTGGGAAGGTTTTGAGCACTTTGAACAACTTAGTTTGCATTGCATGTTTTTTTGGTTCCTCCAATTATTTATGTAGAATACTTGTTCTTTGCAGAAAAGTACAAGGATGATAATAAAAGCCTTTGGAAAGCACTAGAAGGCAATTAAAAAATGTATGGCTAAAATTTCTTTCTTTTGGACTGCAATCCTTTCCTCGTGACCAGATATTGAACAATATTTATTTCTAAGGCAAGGAGGAAATCTTGGTCTAATATATCATGCTGTCCATTTTTATGCAATTAAATTGAAAACCTCGGCAATTTTTGCCCACAGCATATTCTTACGCTGCTAGTAACGACCTGTGTATTCTTACGCTGCTAGTAACGACCTGTATTGGGTTATTGTTGCAAACCTAGTAGGGAGAACTTCAATGTCAATGAGGAGGTAGCAATCTGACTGTAAGATATCAACTTCACCACACAATATCCATTTTTGTAGTATCTATTACCCGTGGGTAAAACCATGGATAGAAATACTCCGTTTTTTAAAATGTACAGAATTGTTTTACTTATACGCATTGTTGAGTTGGCATTCGAAACCAGGTGAAACATTAAGCGGTGTTAACTCGTGTTTTAAAAACCAGCAATCAATAGAATAACGACATGAGTTAAAAATGGTTTCCGCTTAAACCACTATATCAGAATCTTCTTGTTGTTAACGTGCTTGCTACTTGAAGTAAATATCGACTGTCATTTATCGTTATCTGATCTAAATTCATGTAGCTTAATTTATTTATATTTTATAGGGATAAGTCCTCAATCATGGTTTTACCTCCATGAGTCTTATTTACACACCTTCTTGATTTTCAATTTTTATTCTTTGAGACCTTATATTTTTTTGATTTCCTTGAGTTTTTTTTAAATTATAAATTATAATTATATTATAATTTATATAATATATATATATATAATATATATATATATTTTAAATAAATTGGATATAAGTTAATATTCAATTAATTTTTTTCTATTAAATATTTAAATATGTTAAAATAAGAATAACTAAAAATTCATATGCTAAATTTTTTTTTATTAGTATATAGTTTTTTTCACATTTAAAAATTACAATTAAAATTCACTAATCTTTATAATCTTTATAGACAAAAATAGGATTTTAATTTCACTAATCTTTATGGACCAAAATAAGCTTTTAAAACTTTTTTTTTAAATGAGTAAATCACATTGTTGTTACTAAATTATCAATATTATTGAAAGAAAAATAATTTAAGTTTTGGAAAATCAAATTTCTTATAATTAGTTCTTTGTTATTAATAAAAACCACGAGACAAATTAATTTGTTAAATGTTAAGGTTACTCATATCATGATCTTTGCCATCTCTTTCTATCATTGTATTATTTGCTATCTACTTAATCCATTTAATGAGATATACATTTTTCAATTGATGGCTCACTTTTCCTTTTGATCATTTGTTTACATTTAATTGTATGGACTTGTTAGCTATCTTGAATGGACTTACTTCTTAGCTATCTTGACTGGACTTTAGCATCTAGGGTTAGCTAAGTGTTCATGAACCAAATAAGAGATTTTTTTCCTAAATTTAAGGAGGTTATGGGTTCTACACTCTTCATCCATTTTACGCTGATGATTTACCTAGTTTACCATATATGGATCATGAGGAATTACTTGGAAGGTTTTTTGCAAGGTATTTTCCTTGAAAAGGAATATTGATTGAACTTTAACAATAGTCTTATTAGGATATCCATAAATATATTCTTGTACTTTATTTAACATGTGGTTATGCATTTTTTCAATGTGAAGGTTTTAAATATAAAGCTTTATTAGCTTGAAACTACTAACAATAAACATTAGTAGTCTTTTTCTTTTTCTCCCTTATATAATGATATAGGTGTAAAAAATTGTAAAAAATTGAGCATTGCCGTGGAACATCAATACAACCTATTTTAGATAAGGTTAAACATTCCATATTTTTAAATCTTTCCATTTTACCATCACTAAAATATTCTTAAGAAATTGTTGTCAAAGATTCACTTTTGGATTTGATGAAATTGTTGTTTTTATTACAAAAATGGATTCAATGCCCTTAATATAATTAAGTTGTACAATACTAACATCCAATATGTGTAATCATTCCATTAAATCCAAAATAATTGTTGTCATATTTCACATTAAAAAATATGTATTTCCATTCTTGTTATTTTAAGTAAATCTAAAATGAACTAATTTATAACATGTTTAAACAATTACATTATTTCAAAATATTTTTACACAACTTTTATTATAAAAATATAATACAGAATTTTAATATTTATTGATGATGATGATGGTTAACTTCCTGTGAGACCAAGCTATGGTATTTAAGATTTTATTCCTATGCTCAAAAAGCTTGGAGAGAAGCCTCCCGAGCTCATTATAATTTCGACATCCTAAAAGGCTAGGAAGGTCAGTGTTGCAACAAAGATTATGAGACTGAGATCTAATGTGGTTATATGCGGGCACTCTAAGAGGAAGTGATTTTCATCCTCGATGTTCATATTTTCACAGAGATGGCAAATCCTTTCCATCCATGGTGTTTTAGGAACTGCCCAACAACCCTTTTCACTATGGAGCTCATGAGAGTTCGTTCTAATCTTGGCTATATTAATTTCCTTCTTTGAGCTAGTTAAAACAAAGAGATACTTTTGATCTTCTAGGGTGGGGTTGATGACCTCCTTATAATATCTTAATTTTCTTTTAGCTGCAAAATCTTTGTCACACCACATTTTTTCTTTGAACTTAGAAGTAACAATATTATAGATTTCTTAGAATATTTTAGTGATGTTAAAATGGAAAAATTAAAAAATATGGAATGTTTAACCTTATCTAAAATAGGTTGTATTGATATCCCACCACAATGCTCAATTTTTTACATTGATATCATTATATTGGGGTTGATGACCTCCTTATTATAGGCTTATAATTATAATAAAGTTGTAATTTTAAATTTATTAAACTTGTAAATTGTCATAATGAGAAATAAGATTTTAGTAAGACTTGGATCCCAATCAATGTGTAGAAATATGCAATTTTAGTTCTTTACTATTTTTACTTTAATTTAGTTATCTATCACTCTTTTGCATAAGAGGCCACGATTAAGCAATAAAGCTGCATATTACACTTGTTTAAGTTAGAAATGTTGACAATAAAGAATTGAGAGTAGGTTTGAGAGAATAAAAAAAAGAATTATTTATTTATTTATTTTTATATTTGTGTTTTTGGTTTGGTCCAAAAACTTTCAATTTTCAATTAGTATTGAAAATTTTAAACAAATTCCATAACAATT